>JANEHU010002658.1:0-81461 GCA_027563435.1 Nasonovia ribisnigri | reverse complement strand
CCTTGTAAATATTCTTAAAATACTAAAAATACTTTCAAGTATAATAAAAAAAACATTCGACCTTTTTTAGATTCTATTTCTTACTATGTATATAAGTTTTGGGCAATCTATAATATCGTAAGACTTTAGAAAAATAGACTTGATTTAAAGAAATAAATTATGTGCTAGATTTTGTGATTCTATAATCATATCATTATATTGGCATTATATATTAGTGTCCATGTGTATAAAAAAGTTTGTCACGAATGTATTGAAATATTACTCATGATTATATTACTTACCATTACCATTAGAAAATAATAAAAATAAACTAGCATTTTCTTTTTGGATATAGGTACCATATAAGTTTTATACAACACAATACATATAAAGTGTGTGGAAATGTGTCATTTAGTGTAATTTATAAATTCATATAAAGAAACAAAAATATAAAATAATAATAATTGTTTATTATATCAATTTATATCATCATGATCTAATGTTAAAATTTAATAACATTAAATAAATAATTTAATAATCATAAAATGTAAAATCAATTTAACGAAAATCAAAATGAAAACGAGATTTTTGTTCTTATTTTTAGTTCAAAAATCTATCAGGTTAATTTTTTATTATACTTTACTTAAAATAGGGCGTTTTCAATATAACATTGTGACACTGAATGACGACCATTCATCTGGCATTAAAAAAATAAACATTTTTTTTTTTTTTAGATAGATTTAATAATGAATGTTTATTTCTTTTTGCCTTTCAGGTCCGCATTATTAAATTTGATTTCGCAGTGTTTCTTCTGTCTCTTTGACTTTCTCGCGTATCATAATAACTTTAATAATCAGTGCAACATTCTACAATTGTGATTGTGAGTCATTGGTTGAGTTTTAGGTGTACAATCCCATTTCACATTTCATAAAATTTCGAATACTTCGTTGTAAGTAGGTATACCTATAAGGATTTATTCTTAATCTTAATAATCATAATTTTATTTCCTAAATATACCGTTCATTGTAATTAAAACGGTTTATACTATTTCTAACGGTACTGCAGTGACAAATACAGCCATGGATTTGCAAACTATGATTTTCATACCATTTTCTTCTCACTGTTGATTTTAATGTAAACTAAATTAATAATTATATTTCATTTTTGGAATTTGAAAAGTTACAAACAATGGTTAAGCGTATTATTATTAGTTATTTATTATTATAATACCTGAAGTTGAGTACCTAGAATAACAATATGCATTAAATGTTTAATGCTCATATAATTAGTATGCCTAATGCTAATAGTAATAAATATCAATATGATTTAGGAAGGAAATCGCAGCAGTGACTTCGTTAATGTATAATATAACTATATAAGAAATTAATTAGTTTTTTTCCTCAAGGTTCACGTGAAAAATGTCTTAATTTCATCATACCTAATTACACATAATAATAATAAAACAAAAAAAGGATGATCGTCGATCTGTAGTTAGTGATTACCGCCGAACTGATGTCAATCACATATAATACATCGATTGCTACAATATTATTACCTTAGAGGTGGACTCCCTAATACTTTAAACTGCTCGTTTATGTTACTTTAAATTTTTTTTTTTAAATGAACTATATGCTATATCCCAAATAATTGTCAATAACATCGACCACGCGTTCGTATAGTTGTCATCGAGTATTTTCTTCTCCCACTCCGTCATTTGAATAAATATTTATTTTTTTTTCATTTCATATACGATAAAAACATGAAAAAATATTAATTACACAAACGAATTTGTCCATAACATGTATTAAGGCAGAATAAATTAATCAAATATCACGTTACTATGCAATATCCACCTGCGAGTATACCTATTACCTATATATATATATCTATTAATACTTGTGTGCATTTTTTCCCGAAATTTACGAATTTAAATCATTCCTAAATAGGGTATAATAGGCGTTAAGGTAGGTACCTACCCATGGTAATCATATATTATGTGATATTATTATGATCATAATATTAAACTGTAATAATTATAACGATGATTGTTGTGAAATATTTTGTAGAGTCAATTTTTTAGACGGTTTGTGTTAATTTGGCATAATATTATATTGCTACTGAGTATAGGTACCTACAACAAACGGTTTCAATCGATGCTCATTTCCCGAAATATGCAATTCCACATACCTGTCTAATATAATATTATATAATATATTTTAAAAGCAATGAGAAGGAAATTTTGAATATTAAACTAAAAGTTATACATCATTCCTTTCGCGGCTTTTGACATTACTCTACATGTTTATATTACATGCCGTACGATATCTATGTGTATATGGCCTCAGTGTTTGTGCATAGTATTATTATAGAGCTCATAAAATATTCATTAAAACGGAATTAATAAAATACGAATGATAAACACGATATGGTGGTTTAATAAAGTTTTTGAAGTAAATAATTAAAATATAATATTATTATCATTAACAAAAAAGTCCAGTCAGATCATATAATATAATGTATTAAAATTTAAAACGGTTTATCATTGTTCATTTTTATTTTAATTAAAACAAACCTTTTTTAGAAATTAATATACTGTAGTGGCATTCCCGGAAAAATACTCTAAAATGGTATATTATTATATACAAATATAAGTATAATATTTATATATTATTATGTTACGATTTCTATTCTCTACAGTGTTATTGGTATAGTACCTACACGACGTTATTTTCATTTCCTAAAATACTTTATAATAACACCTCCTTATGCAATATTGTGATAACCAATAAGTGATGACGAAGTAGTAATGACACGTAGTAGTCATACCTATTACCTACTCTATAATATAACTGTGTTTTGAGGAAATATTTCTAGAAGTTGTCGTAATCCATTATATTTAAAATAATAGTTATGTAACTAAATATAATATAGTAGCTACTGTCGTAGCCATTATAACATTGTTGAGTATTATTTTTTCACTTTTAGTGAGATTTTTTTAGATTATACGTTCTAATGTTAAAATACACGCAAAGTAATGTAAACAAATTGATTGAAAGGCGAGAATCTCGTTGTGTTTATTATTCGGGCATTTAATAGAACCAATAAAACGAAGATGCGGTTTAAACGTCAATTAATTAAACAAATAATGTATAGGTAGTAGTTGTGTACTTTAAACTCGTAAATACAAATAGATACTTTGTATTGTGTAGGTATTATGTTGGTCTTGCTGTTTGTTATGAGAAACAATAATATATTCATTATTTTTTTTTTTCATATTAATATACAGTAAACTGTTAAATATTTTTTACCCAAGCCAATCATATTAGTGTCACTATAATGAGTGTCTTCTTACTCACTTTGTACCAGTGTCTAAAATCTCACAACATCATCAATCATCACGTATGGTTAATGGTTATTGCGAGCTAATTTTTACAGATTGTATATTTCAAATAAACAAATAAAAAGGAATAAGATTATTTTTAAACTCTCGTTTTTTAAATATACCTACTATTATATAATCTATAGGTATACTTCAATTTGAACAGTCAGTCGACAAACACTAATATTATTATCTTACGTTTTATTATAATATTATAAATAAACGCTGAACTGCAGCAGTGATATACTCGACTCGAAATGATATGAAAAATATTGCCACGTACGGCATAAGCTGTAGGCGAGAATAGGTGTAAATAATATATATATACATATCACCTGCGGTGGTCATTTGAATAATATTGAATTAATCGTAGCGTAGAGTTTGTCAGTTATACTAGTTATAGTAAAGATATTATGCACATAATACACTTTAATAGCATTACAATATTATACATATATGTAATTCGTGCATGAGTACCGGTTTTGGTATATACCTGATCATCTAAGTGAGTCATTTCAGATGATATAAGCAAAAATAATAACCAAAGTCGACACTCATCATCGCTGCAGTATTGTTATTCGACTGCTATTTTGTTCAGGTGCTTTTTACGTGTTTCGAATAGCGAATAAAAATTGTGTTGTGTGTGTTTTGTTCGATTTTCAAATAAATATTATATCAGTTTTTTTGACGTCACCAAATAATTTATATACATACTTGCACCGATTTAACCGTGTGAAAAAACTTGAGTCAGTGTGAGACTTGTTTGAAAAAATGATCGGTGCTGTAGGTACAGTATTAATTACACGGTAAGCGAAAAACTAAAAGCATGCACACCCGTGTACTAAACTAAATTTTTCTTCCCCGTGTGTTAATGTATGATATTACAGTTTATAATATTATTATCACGGGAAGTATAATACTTGCAATCGTGTAGAATATCAGCTAAAGCTATAATCTGGCTATACGTCATTAAAATATGTTCTCGTTATCCGATATCATGGGCTTAAGACTTCGAAATAAGCCAGTCCTCCGGTACATAATGTAGAATAGTAGATGAATTCGAATTGCGCGTTGTTATGTTTGAACGACATAAACGGTGCTTTATTCTTAAATTCTTTGAAGACATTCGAGATCTGAAATTTCCTAATCGAATAACAGTAATGTTTATCTCGAGCGTAGTACTACGAGCGTAGCTGTTACTGCGTAACATAATGTTTTTTTTCTGCAGCATGTCTCATCATATTTTCCATTAAATCGACATATTATAATTATCGTATTACATAATTAAGTGCTTAATATATTTAATTGTACCTATCTACCTACCTAGTACCTACGTTATTGTTACAATCACAGTAATTATTGTTATGAAAAAAAAGTAGAAACCACAATGGCGCTATAATACAATAACATTGCAGTGATGTATATACTTTATATACCTGTGTATACATTTCCTGCATCACTCGAAACAATAACAAAATATACAGATGAATACTGCAAAACCAACTGTGTATGTTATTATTTTTCAAATTACTCCATCGTCCTTATTACCGTTTATCTAGAAAAAGTCGTCTCTTAACAATGTGTGTCAATGATTCGAATGCAGAGCATATTCGAATGTGCGATGAACGTCTTCTCCGATATAATGATATAAATCAGATGATCGTTCCCTTAGTAAAACGATGGCAAGCCACCCGCCCGGGACAATACAGCAGCGACCCCCCGAAGGTGGTATTTTACCTATATAGGTATTTCCATTGTTTGCTTAAATATTATAGTTTGGTCGGAGATGTCGAAAAAAAAATATTCTCCCCCATCGGGGAGTTGTAAAATAAAGGGCGAGGACCGCGTTTGTCAACCTCGAACGTTCGATATATAACCAGACGGTCCTCGCCACAATATCAGCTATCGCTACATTTTGGATACGTTATTGGCGCCAAGTCCGGTCATCAGGAGACCCACTGGTGCAGCAGATACCGATCTGAGGGTTAAAATAATATTAATAATAATATGGACCACAGCGGCAGGTATATACGGATGCGAGTATATTACTATAGGTTTACGATATGAGATATCCCGTCCGATGATGCCACGAAAGATGGGCGCGCAATGTTTTCGTCTTCGGCCCGACACGACAATAACGCCGCGCTGCGTTAATACCTATGAAACTTGCCGCGGTCCATTATAATATAGGTTCGGGTTACATCTTTTGCGTGCGCAATAAAACGTAAATAACATAATAATATAATGTATTATACATGTCGTAAATCGATTTCTGACGCGTTTCTTCTATGACCGACGACCCTAGTACCTACCTTACACATGGTGTCGTCGCGTATAATAGGTACCTATTCTTCCTGGTATCGAAAAAAAGTCCCGAAACAAAGTTTAGTGAAAAATTTACCGAAAATCTTATTCTTGTACAATTCTATATAGTTGTGCTTTGTATTTTAGTGTGTTAGTGTGTAAGTGTAATGTATAAAACGGTTGTACTATGTATACATGTATATACTTATTATCTACCATATAGGTAATGTAAGTAATAGGTAATAACTATCATAACCCGTGGAAAAAAAGTCTATTTGAAAATTTATCAAAATACTTATTTTTAAATTGCAGTTCTACAGTTTTGAAAGCGGGAAATATTAGTGTTTTAAATTTTTTAACAGCCGTAAGTCATAACATAAGGAAGAGGTGTACCTAATAAAAATATCAAATTTTTATTGCATTATTATTATTATAATTATATAGATACTATAATTGTATTTATTATTGTATTACATTTTATTATTTTAGACTTTATTATAATTTAATAGGTGATTTAAGGAAGTAATTAACAATTATATACATTTTTTATGATATAATATGATTGTTATGTAACTTTAATGTATTTTTCAATGCAATTTTAACATATTATATATACTTCAATTTTGATATATTTTCATTTTTTTTCCGGAACTTTTTTACCGTCACTTTTTTATATACAAAAAAGTATATTTAGGTATATAATTATACCTAACGGTAAACAGCATCATTTCTTATGATAAGTGATAACAACTGTAGGTACATAATAAGTAACAGTACAATTAATAAAACACCTCAACGTTGTCGATCATCATTTGGTTTTTAGTTCAAGTTGTTTTTCTTATTTCGTGAAACGCTTCTGTGCTTGCCATTTTTTTCACCTGTCGCAGTCGCTGGAGTTCGTAGCATGGATGGTTTACCCCGATGGTGTGCTATTTTTTTTTTGTGTGTTTTACACTTAGTCATCGTTGCTGTGATTCTACGAACAATAAAATAATTATAAATATATAACAATACAGTATTAACCATTCAAAACGCAACGATGCCACAAGCATTTATATAAAAAGAAAAATTAATATCGGCCTGTTGCTCGTTTATTTTTAAAACTCGTCGCCTGTGTAATGTGTATAATATATATTATTATACTTGAAGGTATTTGTGTACAGAATGGTCCATTCAACTGTAGGCTTCAACCATACTAGTTTTCTAACAGTCGGTTCACATTTGTTATTTCATTTCGGACCAGCTACGTTTTTCTTCATAGCACTATATTTTATGATAAACAATTGACAACGCTAAATGTTTGAAACCAAATTGATTTTTCGTGCGATTCAGTTAATACACCAAAAAAAAAATCGTTCTTGAAATGTTAACATCGAACAAAAACATTTTTTTTTTTTCATTTTTGTGCATTTAAAATTTAAATTTTTAAGAGTGAATAACTTGGCTTACGTAAGTAGCTCACAGTTTATTTTTGGACAACTTTAAACGCTCAAACAAGTTTAAATAAACATTCGTTCAACACATATAGTATTTTCAATTTTCTAAATTCTGCACCTTTCCAGCAGAATAAGCAATTCATTAAAATTTGATCGACAGTAAATTGTCACTAATATCATCGTAATTAGCTTAATTAGATTGGATTTTTTTTATGCTTATTGCTTATACTCACGGACTAGCATTTTAGTCCGTTCTTATACTCGAAGTACCTACCTAAAATATAAACTCTCCGGATCACAAACATTTTTTTTTTTTTAATTCACGAAACAACGACCAATTATTAGACTTCTATGATTGAGTTTAACACTTATATCACTCTGTATATCATGTGTCACATTCACTGCACAGTGAATACTGCTACAATTATAACATGCGATCGCTGTCGTGGAGCGTAGTACGCGAAGTGTGTGACAAACGAGTACCGACTCGTCGTCGGGGTAAAGAAAAAATAATAATTATAATTGGTACAGGCACGTGCCGAACTATGTTCCACTAGGTAACCGGAGAGTACCTATTTATTTTAAATTATATTTATTACGGCTTCGTGTAACCATACGTAATGTTTATGGGCATAATTAGGTATACAATATTGTGTTCGAAGCATTACAATATTGTACATATTGGTAGAAGGTGCCCTTAAAGTTTTTTTTGTATTTTTTATTCGCAGTGGATTGGGTCATCGCGTGCACTGCAGTGTGTAGATCGTTATAATATTATACATCTATCTGATCGACGATCGAATAGATCACACGAATCTGTCAACTATTGTGAACGACGATGATCAAAATCAGTAGTTGTATCGGTTATTTATAAATTATAGTAAGCCCCCCTCATTTTTGTTCTAAACCGTGAGGCCAATCTTTATAACGCTTCGTTATTATATATTATAAGATTTTCTTTTCACAGTTCCCGAAAATTTACCGATACGCCGATGACATGACTTATAATTTTCTTATTTTTTTTTCGTAAAATATGGAGTTCACAGAAAACCTGACACCGTATCGCATATACATCGTCGTTTACTTGTATAATGTTACACCCGTCGAAATTCTATAACAGTTTCGTAAATAAGGTACGTATTGGCGTTGTCGTTACACTCGTAACAATGTAATAGTAGCGGCCCTATTTGGTATTTCTGCAGGATCGGCATCAATATTCTATAATAATATTTTGACGTTTAAAAGTAAAATTAATCGATTGCGAAAAGAAGTGCTAATAATTAATATAGTACCTATCGTATTAAATATTACTCTATTATATAACTTATAGGAGACAACAAAAGTAAAATTCATATTAGGTATTTATAGCATTATATTGAATCAACTTTATAAAAACTGAAGATTAAAAAAAACGTGCCTATAAAATAATAAAATATATTACCTATAAAAGTACCGAATAAAGGTGTGTATATAGCGTCAGATGGAGTCACAGAGAATGCTCATCAATCTGTTATCCTACTGTGTTAAATTTAGTACGTAGGTACTATATAATGATTAATGAGTATAATAAGTAGTTATTATACTCAGAATATTAATTTTATAAATCGTACAATTCTAAAATATAACTTAAGTATCACCGGTCGGTGTGGCGGTGTACTATACGTTTTCAACTGGTTCGTTGACCTGTCACAATAATACATCGAGTAAAATATTATAATATTATATTATGTTCGATGTTTTTACATCTATTTCGTAACACTATTATAACGCCTTTGTAAGAATATTTTACGGCGGTTACAGAATACAGTGATATGATGTGTATAGTAACACTCTGATGGGTGTCAGTCGTAAAAGAAAAGGGTACCGATTCCATTATTTTTCGTCTGCGCAGTCGTGTGAATAATGATTTTGAATGCGGTTTTCTCGTGTCTTTTTAAATAACCGTTTTACACTCATGTTACTGTATTACTATAATACGCAATGTGCATTGTGATTTACAACAGGCGCGAGCAGGGAACCCGTCCTCGCGACCTTGCCAAGGACCCGCACCCTCCGCCGAGCACACACCACAATATATAATATAATATAGTGTATTATAAAAGGGGGTTGTTACACAATACAATAACATTCGGGACGCATTCCACTGCCAACGACCGACAATCTGATGGGCCGGTGTTCTCTTCCCGAAAATGCTCTACCTATATCAACCCAACGCGTAATAATATGTACAATAATATATTATGTCATCATATCCAGGAGTGTATAATATCTTATGCGGGTAAAAAACCGTACGTGATGAAAATACGTGGTGATCTCCATATTCGATTCACAAACGAGATAGTTGTGTGGGTGTTTGAAGGTGGAAAATGCAACGATATATTAAAATATAATTTATATAAAATAATACAATTATTAATTTTAGTAGCAGTAGCACTGTAGTAGGCACCCGTATATAGGACGTCTAACCTACCTATAGCTATATATTGTACACGCACTCGCCGCCGCGTCGTCGACAAACAAAATAATATACCGTGAGCTGGTTATTATTATTATTATAATTATTGTTATTTTTATTACAAACGGCAGTCGTATTGTTTACGAATTGCGCAATTTTATTTATTTTGTCTATCGGGGGACGTTTTGCGAAATAAAATAATGTTATCATAACCCGATATATCAAGGCGCGCCTTAACTTGCAATTATTTATCTCGATAATATGCTGCAGTGCGTATAATGTAATTAGAGAGTACCTATACTATTTTATTATCATATACTTGAATTTAAATTAAAAAAACCGTGTTTTCGTGTTTACATAACCTATATAATAAAATTCTATATCGTTCGATGTGCGCGAACGTCTTCGGGTCGGCCTCGCGACTAGCATCTGTTATCGATCGGCAATTTATATTCTATACCACTAAAATCTGGACACTATTAGGATCTATAATAGTATAATATCGAGTAATATTATCAGAGCGCATAAAGAGATTCCAGCCGATTTATCTGAATTTTAATTTCAAACATATATCTCTATTAATATCGGGCAGTTTAATACATTATACAACAACATATTTAATATAATATTACAATATAATATAATATTAACGCTATGGGTGGGGTCGAACTCGAGCGTACGAATGTACGATATATATCAACCCGACGATAACGCCGGGGCGAAACGCCATGAGGTTTGTTATCATCCGGAGTGGGTGAGCTGCGGCGTCGAGAGCTGAGTTGAGCGGTGCGGCGGTGGTGGTCTCTCGCTGGGTTCGTTATGGGACCGATTAAAGATTGCATTAGACAAACAAAGCAGAGATAAACTTACGGATTGTAAGGTTAGGCTAAAGACTAGACAGATCACAGATATAATAATATAATGTGGACTACAACGCGATGTGTATTATTTTGTATACACAATATACACTCGTTGACAAGACACAGACGACCGACGAGCAAAACTATATGGTACGATCCTACGTCTCTCTCCCTTCCATACGCCGCACTGTGTGTTGTACTGTGTAGCGTGTATATAGTGTATACATACGAGCCGTGCAGACCTCCCACCGGTTAGTCAGAAGCGTAAGACTCGCAGCACCGAGTCGATTCGTTCGACGAACTTGTGCCAACTGCCAGTCCGTCGCCGATCAGTGTCCGAATTGCCGCGTGTCATCGTTTCCGTTATATTTTTTTTGGATTTTAACGTCGAGACCTATCACACACGGCTACAACGTGTTTCGAGGGTATAAAGTTTAAACTATAAACTATAAAATTATATGATATGTTTCGAGTTCGCCTCTGCTCCGGATTGAGGGTAAGTCGTTATTGCTATGATAGTAATATAATATTATATAGCTGAAGATATAATATTATATATTATCGTCAGCTGTGCGCCGTCTCGATGCAGTTATCGCGGGTTAAGCTCAGTTGTAGTTGTAGGCGGTGTGTCGGTGATTTAAATTTTTTTCATAGAATAATATTATATGAATAACATATATTATATTACGGGCTGCTGTATTCGTTTAATTTATTTCGAAGTCATACGTCTCGTTTAAATGTAGAAAACTTCGTAGCCATATGGTTACGAATAAATAAAATGGAGTTTATTTAGAAAATATTTTTGCCATCGGGCAACGTCTTGTATATTTTAGATTAAAGAATTAAATAATAGTTATGCGTGTTCTGAAAAATTGTCGCTGATATTTTGTTTACGAATCGAGTCGAAGTTTACATTTTGTAACAATTTATTAGGAAATCGTAAGAATATGATTAATATGCATATATACGTATATACCTAAGTTATTCTTTAATATTTTAAAAGTGAATAATAGTTATTATTATTATGTCTTATTACATTTTTCTTAGTTGGGCGCAAACAAAATACATGGCGTGCGATCTGTAGAAATGTATATTGTATAGTATATTTAGTTAGGTACCTACTAAGTGATTATTCACCAATATCTAATTAAATCTAGCGAAGCAGTCAGGCATTTGTCTGGATTATATAAAAATAATTAATTCGTTTATATTATGTATATTGTTATAGTGCTGTCTTCACGATTTGTTTGATCCTTATATAGTTTACGTTAAGATAAAAGAAATATAAGCCAACATTCTTTTTATAGTTTTCGTTTGTACTTTATATTCATACAATAAAATGTAGGTATTACATTTTTATTTAATATTTGTCACGAAGTGCAAGTGCGTATAGTAATATAAATAAAAAAAAATAAACCATAAACAAAAAATATAAACTCGTACAGCTGATATTATATGCACGCGTAGATATAGATATAATAACATAACCGGAAATGTTTTCATGGACCACAGCTCACACTTTCATGAATTTTTTTATTATTATTTTTATTTTTTTATAGACATAATTTATACGGATGTTTCATTTCCGCTTCGTAGAGTATATTAAACTTACGAAACAGAAAAACACGAAACTCGCAATAATAATGGACGTAGAAGATACACACGAAAGTAGTTCAAAGAAATATTTTCGTCTGCGTTTGGTTTAATTAAAATTTCCACTTTGTTTGGCAAAAATTAGTTTTCGAAATGCATCACTAAATCAATTAATTATTGTTATTGCCTCGGTTATATATATATATATTACGTGCATACACACATTACATAATATATATTGTAATGGTATATATTATTATAGTATAGTACAGCGCAGCAGTCACATTTTCAAACAATCACCTTGCAAACAATATAATGTAATAATATATCGATTTCCGGACAACCACTGTCTTGGGCTCACGTGTTGCGCCGAGTTGTGTATGAAATGGTTGTTGTGCCGAGACAAAACGAAACGAAACGAAACGAAAAAAGATTTTAATGAAACCGCATAAGTGCATTATACGAACGTAATTGCGCGTGTGGAGAGGAAAGAACATAGTAATAATAACCAAACAACTGTTTAAGCTCGAGGCGAGAGAACGCAAATGGTATTTTATTTTTTTAATTTCGTTTATTCGTGTTATATGTTGTTCTTCCGAGCGATATATTGGTTATCGTAACCCCCCCCCCCTTCTTGTATAATCCAATCTGGTATAATAGTTCGCGTTTTGTGAGCGATTTATATACATAAAATATGAATAAGTATGTCAGACGTGTGTGTTAAAATCGGATATCATTTAAATCGAATAATTCAATTTCGTTTTTATATATTCAGAACCATTGACTATATTGTGGTATTGTGCAGTATTGTACTATACATGGAGATTCTATTATCGTGATCCAGGCCATATAACCTGAGGAATACCATTTATTAAACGATTTTTTTTAAATTTAAAATTAAAAGTAGGTAACAATAATCATAGAAATAGTCATACAGTTTATTCTTAGTTTTAAATAATAGCATTACATTAATATACCTATCATAATTATAGGTACAAATAATTTGTATTAGTTATAGAATCAACTCCCAGGTTAATTTCCCTTTTTTGGGGACGCAATTAATATGCAGCTTTAAAAAATCCATTGTATTTGCTTCAAGATATTTTCTACACGGTTAACGACCAAATAAGGATCAAAATATAATCAATTATCGTATAACCAATATCCATTTGTATCATTACAACAGTGAGCCGAGTAAATGTTTACGCACACCTTTCACGCCATGTTTTGTTGAAGCGTTCTACGAATAATTGTCGACCGCAACTCGGAATCTGTAGCAACTGGATCATATTATATTCATGTACCACCTCCCCGGCCGCATTAATTATTTTGCTTGTAAGTTGCTATATCGTATCATCCATTATCATTGTTGAACGGGATCGTAGCAGTGTAGATCGATTATCGTATATAAATATTTAATATATACTAGCGGTCCTGACCGACGTTGTCCAGGCCAATGATTTGTATTTTTTTAGTAAATATATTTGTACAAAATGTATATGCGATATTTCTTCTGATTTATTGTAATATAGCTGATCCTGCACACTTCATTGCCCGTAAAAAATGTCAACTCTTAAAAATTGTGTTTGTTCAACTTTTTTTGGATGTAACTCACTGCAGTAGCCAGTAAGTGCTACTCAGCCACACCGGTAGGAAATCCGAATATCGTGGAAAATGTCCTACAGCATAGCAAGTACTTAGGCACTGTGTTAAAATTCGATTGTATGCATGCTTGATCTGCCCAATTAACTAATGGCAACCAATATACAAATAAAATACAAATTTCTACTAATTATTATTTCTCCTATAACCAATAGCAACCAGCATTTATAAACAAAAATATTCATCGTAAATCTCAAAATCACTGTTTGAGCACCTCCCCGGGTTTGACCTATAATTTACCCTTTTTTTAATTATCCTATATGTTACTCAGGGATAATGTAGCATTTTAATGGTGAAATAATTTTTCATATCGGTCCAGTATAGTTTCGGTGACTATATATTCAATGCATACAATCAAATCTTTCCTCTTTATAATATTATTATAGATAATTTATATACATAACACTTCTTTAACTATTTAATAATAATATTCTACACATCGTATGCCTCATTATTTATAAAACATCGCATAACGTATATATTATATAATATATAACAAAATAATAAGAAGAAACAGCTCATAATTATAATAATACCTACAGACAATATTAGCACCCGCCACCACTTCGTCTCAAAAATCCCTAAAGTATATAAAACTTGTAATATTTTTGTCGGAACATGGAATTATAATATTATTATTGTACTCGATCCCCGCTGTTGCTGCTGCTGCACTGCTGCAGGGTCGGTTTTGAAACCCACTCAAAGCCATCGTTACACAGTATAATATGTTCGTAAACCACAATCCATCCCTTACGATTCTGACACCGATAAATGTAAAACAGAGAGTAAATTCAAAAACCGTACAAGAAATGCGTACTCACGTACTTTTAGGCTCAATCACGTAGATCGGCGCAAAACGAATCGTAGCCTTTTTTTTGTTCAGCATACTATAGAGCGTGATATTTATGACCGATGTCCAATGGGCATTAGAAAAGAAAATCGCCATTATTACGATTTTTAATAAGACATGTGAATTCGGCATAATATAATATTTTTAAAAATTTTTATTACGAAATGGTTTCACGAATAACGTCGCCGCCAAAACCACCGCACTTAAATTATATGAATAATATTATAATTTATAATAAACCTATTACTTACTAATTCACTTCACACGTCTTGTCTGGACGTGTCTCGGCGTAGTGCGTAATAGATAAGGTATTATACCTATAGAACCTATCTATGTTCTTATACCATTCAAATCCGGAACGAGTTTATTAATTTCGTTTTTAAATCACGCGGCCCATTCACGACGTATAATATGATATCATAATCGATGTAATATGCAGACGAAAACCAACATATTATTATTGAACCATCAATATACGCTTCCGATCATTTGATATATTTTTAAGAACTCAACTAAAATATTACACTTACTCTATAAGCAGAAATTTTTTGGAGTTGTAACTACTTATCTATTATGCATTCGAGCGCAGCGACTGAGGGTATGCCAGTAATTATATTGTTATATTTCACACATATCGTTTCGTTTTTACTGTCATTTGTTTGTGGAAATGAAATAACTCGTTTTTTAAGTAAGTAAGTACACCATACACCCATTTCGTCAAACGAAATTGATTTCAGATTTTTACTATTATTATTCATATTTACGATTTGAATAACGTTGTGAACAGTTTCATACTGATGAGTTCATCTGGCGAAGAAACGTATAAATCTTAAATTTAGTATAATATCATAACATATATTGTATTATAATATTATATGTTATACAAGTATTCAAGAATTTTTGAAGAGTTGGAAATTTTTTTGTTTTTTTATCAGATTTATTATTTATACAATTAAACGGAAAGGAGAAAATAGCATGCGACAAACGTATAATTTGTTCTCGTTTATACATATACGACCTACATAATTCACGAGTTTAAAATGGAATAAGCTATTGCTATACCTACTTTTTTGAAATTGATTTTGCCCCTTTCAACTCCGAAACGAACAAATAGACATCACCAAACGGTAAACATCCGTACACGACACGCGATACAAACGTATGCGTACTATTCTCTTAAATGAAATATCATTACGAAGGTGCGCGAAAAAAAAGATTTAAATTTATAACGTTTAATATGAGTATACATATGGATTTGATATTTTCAGACCAGATGGACAGAACGAACTAGCATGATATAATAATATAATGTGGCATATTTGGCGTGGAGTGAAAATTTAAAAACGTCAGTACGAGTTTAGTTTACAATTTCGTATCCTTGAACCATTTTGTATTATGGTGTAGGCATAATATAGTTGTTCAACGAGAAAACGTTTAGGTTTTGGTTTTACAAACTGACAATTTCTCGTAGTTTACAAATACTTGTAATAATAACTACAGATACAAAACTGAATGTCTCGCATCTCCGTCTTGCTTTCTTCGGTACCTGTCCCCGAGGGCCGAGACCTGCAACACCCACGGCGCATAATCATGTAATATAATATTCTTGTATACCTATGTTATGACGGCGGCGAGTATTCATTATTTCAATTTAATTTATTTAAATTGTACAAATAATACATAGGCTTGACGACGACTTCGCGGCGGGGACGAACCAGGCTCGGGAATGAGCAAAAAAGAGAAATTCAACGGAACGCGAAACATCACAATTAAAACATCGCGTAACGGAAACGCGTTTATATGCAGACATCTTCCGCTGCATTTTATTCGGCGGGTCTTCTTTCGACGAAAAAGGAACGAAGTAATAATATTATTGTAATTATCGCACGTGGGAACGAAATTGGCCCGTCATATGCATTGTTCAGCCTGCAATTATTATAAAAATATTCCGCCGTGCGTAAACCGTAATTATCATATAATAATATCAACATTATCATCGACAAACGACACATGCCAACCAAAAATAAATATAAAGATTTCGCTGATTTTGGCTCGGTGCAGTCTTTCGACGCGCGCTCTTTTGTCACTCTCGTTTTCCGTGGCGCTCTCCACTGCGTTTCGATTCGGAACTAATCGTATCGAAAAGAAAAGAAAACCTATGTAGCTATATTATGTCACAATATAATTATTGAAGACGTAGGCCGAAACATAATTTGGCGAATCCCACGGCGTTGTCAGTAGGTTATTACTTATTATAAAATATACGCTCGCGACTTGTACGTCCGTAGCGCGTGGAACATGATAAATCCACGTAATTAAAACGTCGCGTGACCCGACGGCAGTATAAAATAATACACTCGCTAATTGTCTCCTATTATGTCGCCGTCGTCGCGTTAGCCTTCGGACCAGACGCGGTTATAACCATAATATAACTATATAGGTACCTACTTCGAACTCGGATCGGGACATCCGATTCGCCACTATATAATATACACACGCGAAGTATAATATTATAATAATATCGCTTATAGCTTATACGTATAGGCGGTAAAGGTCTTGTAATTAATATACCGTCGTGAGGTATGTTATACCTGAATAGTATACCTATCGCGTACCAGTGTACCAATATATAAATAAAATTCCACATCGACGATCGAACGGCGTCTCGAACCAATACGCCTGTGCGGTCTACAATAATAATGTCGACAACACGACTGTTAAATGTTAATGCCATTATAATTATAGTGTTTTAATAGCCAAGGATCCGTCCTGGGAGGCGGCGCATACAATATCATCGTAATAGTCTGCCGGACGACAAATAGCTGACGCGTAAATACCTACCATTACCGTATTCTATATAATATTATGATCATTCCGCGAAGATCCAAAAGGTCAGGTTTACTGTCATTGCCGATCCCCCATCCAACGCCAAACCGATTCTGCACTCGAAACGTCCGATTCGAAAAATGGAAAATGACAGCAGCGGACAAACGATAGTAAAAAATATTATATTACCTATTATATTATCGTATAACAACGCACTATCTATACGGTTTTCTCCTGTAGTACGCAAAATATATGTTCAGGACACTCATCGTTTATTGGGTTAATTAAGAATAGTCTCGTACAACTTATCGGCAGGCCGTGATAGATGGTTGTGTAAATTATACATACCTAGATGATAATTATATCGTCTACGCGTCGGTCATCTTGATTGATTTTTTGTTGTTGTTACCTACCCATAAAGAAACACGCCGTGTATAATAATATTGTAACAATTATCATGATTTCGTTTTTTTACGGAACAATTGTTATTCCGTTTGAATTCGCGAGTATTGTCCAGAATATTACGTGGGTAGATAAATATTATTATTTTATATTTTGATGACGTGTTTTTTTTTTTATTTAATTAAACTTTACTCTTACAACGTTTTTTCTCTGTCGAGTTCCGAAATTAATGTCAAAGAAATTGAATAAGAACTCTTGTAACATTTCGAAATTAATTAAAAGTTTTCGTTTCCCGGTAATTTGCAAAAGTTACAACGAATGTCAACATGGGAAAAAAACGCAACGATTTTATTTTATTCGTTGATCCAAAAGAATTCGGGATAGTACAGTTCAGATAACTTATATAAATTGAATTCTCGTTATTGCAATGTTATGATTATATAATAATAATATTTATGTTTCGCAAAACCTAATTCCTGCATTATTATACAACAAAAAATAATAAAATACGTTTGCGGATCTCTGTGAACATCGTAAATCCTAATCTGATATTGACCCGCTAAAAGTAATTTTCGCTGTAGCTTTATTTATCCGTACGATATTATACTTACACTTCATAATATATTATACCTATATCTATGAAGGTATATATATGCGTAACGGGTGTTTCGATACATTATAATACATCCAGATATCCTCAATAGTATGACTGTATGCAATGTACTATTATTATATTATGCTTTATGCCTACGATATACTTGACCCAACCTAAAATAATAATATATACATAATGATAATAATGATAATATTAATATCCACATTGAACCAATCGTTTAACAGCACTACGTAAAAATGTATTACACGCGTTGTTTGTATTTTGCCGCCCACGGTTTGGCGGGAAGCGATAAAAATACGGTGTAATATAATAATAGTAGTAGTAATAATAATAATAATAATATTGTGATCCTACATATTGATAGAAATTGCGTTTTAAAGGAACGTCTAAATGGTAAGTTCCATTAACGCGTTCTTTGCTATAGCCTGCAGCTGTTTTTGGTAAAAAATACTTTAATCAACTGCGATGATTAAAATGTATACTTTGAAAGATATCTGTATTTTTGAACAATTGTTAGGTACCTACATTTTAACAAATATAATATACAATAGTTATCGAGTATTTGAATTTTCATTTTGTAAACACTTAAGAGTTACGGATTAAGATGATGATGTAATATTGATGTAAAACTAAATAAAATTGAAAAAACTTAAAAAACGAGTTCCTGAAGTTAATTATATACATAGGTACCCACTACACAATTAAAAATGAAATCGTTGTCAAAGATTCGTTTTAATATTTATTAATTGTACAATTTATTTTTAATTATTGATTTTACGCATGTTATTATTAGTTATTATAAGGTAATCCTTATGAACTTGCTCAATACTGGCAGCATATATTTTATGAACCTACCCAAAATGCCAAAGACATAATTATATTATAATATTTAGATGACGTTTTTATCATGTGCGGAAAACCTTATAGTTTCATCGTACATTATATTTTATATTCGTTATAAGAATTTTAACTTATAATATTATTGATAGAGTACAAACCGTCGTCGTCCTCGTTTGTCTGTATAAATCATGTGTATATTATTACTGCATCAGTCTTTCATCGCGTGCAGTCTGCACATTATATCATCGTCGTCGTCACTATTATATCTATTTTATCGAATTAGCAGTCGGTCATCGGTCGTCTGCGATTACAAAATAATATGCCCCGACGGACGTGGGCGCGCCCGCCCGTGCGTTTTACTTTTCACTCCCTATTCAGCCCGTAAGCGTCGTCCCGAAATAATCAGTCGCCTTTTTTTGGTTGCGATTATTTTTGGATTAGTGTGTTGCGCCCGAGTTCGAAAATAGATTACTGCACTAAACCGGGAACCGTTGAACTTGCGTCGAACCATCCAAATCATCCGCCGTTTGTCGTTATCGTACCTATTATCATCACTGCGGAATAAATTTAATTAATTTCAATTTTAGTATATTTCCTATTTTTCTGTAGATTTTTAATATATAACGTACTTTATAAATATATATTATATTAAAGAGTAAATCGGCTATGACATTAAATAACTATACGAACACAACTGTGTATCGCAACTTATACGGTTAAAAATTCGAATATAAAATATAGTACTGACGCGGCAAAAAATATAACTCCAATCTTTTTCGTTCGATTCGAAGTTAGTCGTTAACATAATATAATATGCTGCACCTTTACGTATTATAGGTATTTATTAAGAATGACTAAACCGCGTAACTAATATCAATCTCCCACCGACCCACCTGCAGTTATATTATATAGGTACGTCTGCCTCCGTTCAGCTCTATATCATACTCATACCCACCTATATTATTACATTAGAAAATAAATAATGTTAGGTATATGGATAAACTAAGTACATAATTTGTAAATATTATTACTATAGAAACGGCGATCGCCGTCATGCCTATATACTTTTTGCCTACTTTTACTATCATTCCTAGGTTAAAAAAAAATCGTAATATACAATATTTGCATAATTTTCTTAGGTGTTGGCGGTTTAATATAACAACATTATAATATGTAAGATAGTGACGTAATCTGAATTCTGAATAATGCCGGTAATTGATATAATCAATGGGAAAAAAAACCAGATATACTATATTTTATAGTATCATCAAATCATAATATTATACACATTATGATGGTAAATAATGTAAATTGATACAAAATATATAACTTCTGAGAGAGAGAGAGAGAGAAAGCGCGCGAGCACACGACACGTTTTTCTTTATCTGTTTTGTTCTGTATCGTTTTTATAACATCCTCGGGCATTCGTACCGGGAATAATGAACACACTAACTTCCGATCAACGTCGGAGTAATAATATATACATATTATTATAATGGTTAAAGGTTAAAATTCTAATTATTAAAGAACAATAATATACCTAAGCGTATCCGTACGCGCACAACACGATACGTGCTTAGACCTGTAAAGTGTAACACGTCGTACAATATCGTTTCACTATATTATGTGGATAGATTTAATTCGTATAAAGCTTTACTAGCTTTACTTATATTATATAATATTAAATGGGATATAAGATAAACGAGCCCACGAAGATTGATCGATCCTGTACAACAATAACGATTAAAGACGTCCGCGACAATACGTTCGGTGCGTAGGACCAATGCGAATATAATAGTTCTAATAAGTAGTTTTGTACTTAACATGTCTCTAAGCTGTTGATGCTTCAGTTACAGTGCTATAAAGTATTGTGGAATATATTATTTTTTTATACCTACGCTCAACCCAATCGTCGCTCTGCAATGACGTAATCGTTAAAATAGTATTATGTTAAGTACCCGGAGTGATATTAGGTAGGTATAAATATGTGTATAGAATCGATTTAGACGCGTATAGAGCCAAAAATATTCGAAATTATTATGTATGGATCTTCCGCTGCGTACAGCTACATAATAATGATATTAAACATTATGCACTGCGGAGTTTTTGTGAGATCAACGGTTGTGTTAGAATATTATTAATATTACGCTTAATCCTTTATGATATTTCGCCGTTCCCTTCGATTTAAAACAAACTATTTTATAACGTATACGATTAATAATCTTTATTGTGCGCGCTCACGTACATACATAGAGACACCACCAACGCTGATGCAGCTGCAGGCGGTCGTATAATGTATAATATTATTATTATATAGTTATGCAAACGGTTCGAAAAACAATTCCTATCTGAACTTTGAAAAGGGTGCAGTTCGCGGCGTATGCGCACGGCGTGTAAGCAGCGTACACGACGTATTTTAATATCATAATGTGATATCCATTATTGTCTGTGGGACTAACTCTCTGCGATGTTGATGAATGACGATCCCGGTCGTAGTTGCATTTTTTGACACCTGTATATCAAGCGTGTGACGCAAAATACGATGTACGGGTGCGGTACTGCGACCGAGCTGTTTCAAAGTATTTCCAACTGCGACTTTTGAAATACATTTCGGCCGCGTTGGATTTTCGGGTCTTCATTGGTTAAACAACAAAGTGTGCGTAACAAATAATAATATTACCTATATAACCAACCGTGAGTCGTGACAATAATAATTAATGTATTCAAAAACCGTGTTTCCAGAGTATATAATCAATTCGGGAAAAGAGTAGTCGTTGCAGGGGCCCGATATGGCTAGGTATATTATACATATTATTATTATGTATTATAATCATCGTCGTCATCAGCGTTCTCTAGACTTGATAGCACTATAAAATACAATATGAGTGGTTTTTTGTATAATTAATTATTATTTGCTACTCGTAGGATGTTAGATTTAATTGATCTCCAAAGTATATTGCATACTATTAACAATTGTCTGAAAAACAAGTACGAAAAAAATTTGTTATCAGTTAACTATTACACTTAACGTCCCAAATTAATCTACGATTTATGTAAAACGCATTATAAATCTGATTTTAAACACAAATTATGTTTGGTACCAAAAATAAATGACACTACCTATAAAGATCTAAAACTCCGAAAATATGGAAAAATATGTAAAACCAATAAAATTTTATACTTGAAACCCTTGATGTATAAAACAAATGTATGGCTTATATTTATCTTAGTTTCATAAAAATTAGAAAATGCTACATAGTATATTCGAGTTCCGATTATCTAGAATATTATATGACGTTCGTCAAGTATATAATATTGCATAGCGACTGCTAACCTGTTGCTGCTATATTGGTACCTTTGTGTATGTGCATATTATATATATTACAAAAGTGTAACCGTATTATGTACATATACATAATATATATATATCGGGTAAACCTCGGCGTATGGTGTTCAAACATATTATATATACTTTATACACACTGCAACATCTACGTCATATTATTATACGAGTGTGTGTACATATTATAGCAAATCCCGTGTGCTCCTGTCGGGTTACCTATACGGGTCGCGACCCCCGGGAGAAACAATAAGACAATAATGAAATTATTGTGCGCACGACAAACAACGCCACGTACTTTATATACTTATACAAACAATGGGCGACGCCGGGCAGGGTAAACCGTGGGTGTTAAAATGTCGTACGGCACATCTTCCCGTAATAAATTCAAGTGATTTATCCGATGCCCATTGTGCGTACCTATATATATACATGCATATTATGACGTATACTCGAGCGTGCGTGTATTCATATACGTGTGTGCATGTATCTGTGTGTAAATGTTTATGTGTTTGTGTGTCGCGTGTGTATGTGCATTGTGCGTGTATGTGTTCGTGTGTCCATGTGTGCAATCTACGCATCGACTATAATATTATGTCGGGGCTCAACACTCGACAATGCCCGGCAATGCTCGGCGACCCTTCCCCCACACACTCACATCATTGTCACCACCCTCTAAGTGTACAGTTATTTTACGTACATGTCATATTATTATTATTATTATTATATATAGGTGTCCACTATAAGGTCCGCAATATTGCTGTACTGTTGTACCGTACAATAATAATAATAATAATAATAATATGTTTTTACTATGTATATGCGCAGTTTCATTATTCGCGTAGGACGATATTAAAATATGTATTTAATATAAAGTACCTATATAAATAAATTATGTGATCAAATGTCGCAGAGAGCGTTTCAAAAAAATTTGGCGTATGAAATGTAAGTTTTAAAATTAGGTTAAAATTAGGTTTTAAAAAGTCTAGTGCATGATGATGAACGGAATTTCCCATTTCGTTTTCACTCTCTTTTTGCTTATTTTTCTCTCAAGTATATCCTGCTAACGTCTGACGCTCTCGATTCTAATTAAGGCCAAGCGTGCACACATAATATGAAAATGCAAAATATTTTTTATTGCAAAATTTACCTATTAAAGTTTTCGAAGTTTTTCCTTCAGTTATATGCAAGTTTTACAAGCTTCTTTACGATGTCGAAACGTAACGTATAATATAATATAATATTAAATTATCCGAAAGCAATGAAATTTAAGATAAGTTTGAAAAACTATAATATTTTTTATGTTATTCTGATTTTATTCAGAAATAGAATACCTACATTTTTAATTCGCATTGACATAGATATAATATTATTCATAATGCTGGAGCCTTTATTACAACAATAATATGTAAGTAATAGGTACCACCTTCATAGAAAATATATTTTGTATTGTATACATAATACATATAGCATCACATTTTGATCGTATAGAGATTATCGGATAAGAAAGTATTTTAGGGACCAAGTGCAGCCAACGCGATCTTTGAAGTATAAGTTTAAAACATAAAGTTTTTGGCAATCGATGCGACCAAATTAAATTTAACAGTTGAATACTCGAATACTTTTCTTATTTTCACGTACATATAATATAATATATAAACCTACCCCAAACAACCGGAAAACAAGTCGATCGGAAGGTAGTGCGATATATTCTATAGGTATATATATACATACGACAGAGCCACAGAGGTGACATTCAGTACGTTTCCACGATAGTAAATGTGAACAGTAATGTTAACATAATGAACTGCTACACACTTTTTTTCCAACCACATTTAGGTAAACAAATAACAATAATTGATTATTAAATGAAACCGTTAAAAATTAATATAAGTTGTGGTTTCGTTGAAGATGAAAATATTATTAGTATTTGAACAATTTGAAAACAAATTAATTGAATTACGTTTTACCATAAAAGTATAATAAATAGGATCGAGTCTTAAACGCGTTACATAAAGACATAATTAGTAAATAATTTAATTGTAGCGGTCATCAACTGAAAGATGAACTAATCCAAAATGTTCATATTGGAGTAAGATAACTATTAATTACAAACTGGTTTGTGCTTAAGTATAACTTAAAAATTAATCCAATTTGCGATTGGCGTAACCTGCAATGTCACTTCACTCGGACTATTAGTGTGGTATATAGTTGGTATATATTATACGTAGGTACCTAAACATATATATATATAATATGCAAGGACGTTAATTCATTTATGAGCACAATTGATGTATATTATATTATTTTCTACACTGGTAATGCAATCTTACGAAACGGTTCATCGCATATTATCTTTCCATTCTTATGTCGACGACGTGAACCGGATAGCCTCGCTATAGCTAAGGCACAATTTAAAAAATGACGATGCATGCATCGAACAATAATATTTTTTATTTGTTATTATATACTTTCGCTTCTGTAGAACCGATGCGGTGGTGTGATTCACCAATAAGACTTGAGCAGAGATCGTCTCAAATTAGGAAGAAAAAAAACTAAGTTTATATGATGAGTCTAAATGTTTATAGGTAGTACTTAGTATCTAATCTGCAGCAGCTTTTAATATTATTGTGTAATATTATTCTAGTGAAAAACACTTCGTTTGATCGATCACTACTCACAGACATAATGTCTCAAACGTTTCTCTGCTACAGCTGAAATACATTAAGTAAAAAAATATAATAATTTTAAACGTTATACAGCATATACGATAGCTTACTGCAAACAATATATTACATTTTTTGTATTTTCGGAGGTATTGCTTGTCTCTTGATAAAAAGATAAGACAGTCGGTACATTTGTTTTGTTTATTCTCATGATGTAGAGTTCGCAAGCTGGAGAAAGAAACATAATGGATACTTATATTGTTTCGAAAAATCAGATCCAATCATGTGTATAGGTACACCATTGTAACGTTGATGAGCTGGGCCCATACAGGGACATCCGAATCCAATACTCGATGAAATAGATTGGGACCTCACTACTATACGGTCCTAATTCATAATAAGTACCTAAATAGTAATTATTCGAAGTAAATATTTCAAAAAACCTCGAGGGTAACACGCATCTACCTACATATATTATACTATAATTGTCCCGCGAAAAGAATTGGTAAATTATATAATATATAATCTTTCTGTCTGCAAAAATAAAGGCTCATTATAGCTTCATCTTAAGTATAATTTACAATACAAAAACATGTAAGAATTAATGTACCTATATTATAAAACAACGAAGGCTTGATGTAATTTGCTTTCATATAGGTCGCTAATATTCGATTTGATTTTTTCTCACTCGCCGTCATTAGTGTTCGTTAATGACAGTGATGTCCGTTATGATATTATTTATAATGATATAATCAGTGTTCACTGGTCATCTATTGTAATATACGCGATACCCTGGTCCGAAACGGTTTATAGGCCGTTTTTATTATATTATTACTTAATTCACTAACGAAAAATTCCTAATCAAAATTAATTTAACGTAGTGTGTGAACGCGCGTGCTCGTAGAAATCCAATATCGATATTGTGTATTATTATATTGTGCGGGAGGGCTATGCGGTTAGGTTTTGTCGCGGAGAAAGTCGAACGATTGTAATATTGTTTTTTTTTCGCGATCCCGTATTCGGGTTATCTCGGGCGGGCGCGTGTCATTATAACAACAGGTACTATAGAGGTGTATATTATTATAATATTGTATTATACGCGTGTACATTTAAACACAGATAGCGCTGTGACGATAACGAAAATATCGAAAGGTCGGGACCCCAAGCTTTTGCGGCGGCGAACGGTTTTTCATGCGCTTCGGCCTTGGACCTATCGGGCACTTATTCCCTCCCGCGGCGGGGTGACGGAGGTAAAATAAAAAGTAATTATTATCAGACAAAAAAACAAAGAAAAAAAGCAATTGTATACTCGGAATAACTAGGTCACACTCGGCTAGCGCCAGAACCGAAAATCATTCCGAGCCGCCGCGTACCGCGTTGAACATACATATTACAATAATGATATTAATGTATAGGTAACATAATATTATTATACTTATAACCTAACTATATACATCAATACTATTCGATAGGCCGCATTTGTTTGTACAATCGCGAGAAACCTAGTTACCTATAATATTATACTGGTGTTTATTGTCCGATATAATAATAATACGTTGATATTTTATTATTATGTCACGTGCATTGGTATAGTCTGCAGGACGGGCCAAGGATTTTCGAATTCGCCTCTCCGTTACTGTCGCAAACTCGTCGTTATATATATGGTGTTGCATTCTAGTCTGATACAAAAATTATAACTAGGTCTAGAACTTTATTTATTTGTAATTTTTTATTTAGCACCGTGAATTATTGCCATATAAGTTGTAAATGTGTTTCGTGAAAAGTATACAGATTAAAGTAAATAATATAGTATTTTCTGATATATTTATACTTTTTTTTGTATCTAATTGTGCTTATTGTAGTTAAAATACAATTTTTAATAGCACACTTAACCATATTATTTATTATTTTCTTATAAAGACCTCAAAAAAGAATTCATTTCACCGTTGAAACCTATCATGCAATGTATTTCGAATAAACACCTGACGTCTAATTAGGGCGCTAAGTGGCAAACTGTATAATATATATTATATATTGTAACCAGCATATAACTTTACAAATAAACGAACCAGGTAATCATTTTTTACTCATATATATCTGGGATATTCAAAAACGTTCATTTCTAAACAATTTCAACACCGCGTCGTAAGAATTAAAAAATCTATTTTAACTATTTTAATCATGTGAAATAAACTTTCAATTTCGAATGCAATTTTTAATTTTATATTGGAATTTTTAAGTGTTTTAGTGCAATAGCTGTTTTAGTTACTTTTTAGTGCAACAAAGTTCGAGCCCTAATATAATTATTCTTATATAACATAACCAGTTACACACGCCATACACGACGCTTTTCGTTCAGACAATCAGGCGATTTAATATAAGTAATATTATAATAATTTATAATATATACTTATCGTCGAAATTGTAATCGGTGTAATTTTTTTTTTGTGAAGCTTCAATAGTTTCCCGCGGCCATCATTCGAATGTTTACCAATCTCCGTTATTATAATAATATTACGATATATTATAATGCGACGAAGCCTACGGATTGCAGTGCACATTTTTAAATGTAGGTATATAAATATTTGTAACTCGCGCATTCTCCGATGACTTGCTTTTTACGGGTTTTTTTTTAGCGTTATAGCGGTTCGCTCGCGTGTTTATGGAAATTTGCATCGTTATCGTATTAAGTATATATGTTTCCATATGGGTTTGTACGCGTTGTCGAACAATGCGTTCCGAGAGCAAATAATGTATTATATTTTCTGTATAATATTATAATGTTACGCGCATATTATTGTACCTATAAGTAGTTCTCGAATCGTTTACGACAATTTTTGATTCTATCACTCGCCCACATACCTACCTATATTACACTATTATAAATATATTACATTATTGCGATATTACACGTTTATAATAATATTATCGTCGGTAGGTATATATTATGGCTTACATTTTTATAGAATCATTCAAATCATAAAAAAATCATATTTTACTATTTCTTCGGATTACCAAACTTTGTCAATGCGTGCCCTATATACAATCAAAGTGAAAACGTCCATTTCGTATTTAAAGGTAGGTAGGTATCTTTGTTTTCATCCATCAACTTGATTTGCGCTTTAGAAATCGGCAGATCGACACGACGACGCTAAAACATAATAATATTATTATGTATGTATATAGGTACATATTTGTTTATTATACGCGAGATGTGTAATAATAATAATAATAATAATAATAATAATATGTATGTGTATTTCAATTTACTGCAACAACAGTGAGACGAAGCTATATAATTCAGATTTGATTATCATCATCATCATTACTATTATTATTATTATTGCCAGATTTTTTTAATCGTTAATTTATTGTGTTTTCTCCGTCCAAGGTCTTTTAATCAGATGTTTTTTAGCGTTTTTAGTTTCGTTCGGCTTAATTACAAAGTCGTAGGAAGGATTGCGGTTTTTCGGCCGTCAACTGGGGCTGATAATGACCGAGGTAAAGACAAAAACACCAATTATTATATTTTGTTTTGTTATCATCGGCGGGTTTACGTACCTATTCACTGTATAAAATGTATTATAAAGTCGGCATGATATCATTTATATTATACAGGATGGCCTTGCGCGGCTCGTGATACCGTAAAATATTATAAAAATATTATTTTGTTTGACGTATGGGTACTCACCCGTTGTACCCAAATTGATCATTATTAATACAACTAATAATAATACTTCGTGCAGATCGGTTGAAAGTTTGTCGACGTTTTAACAATAGTACCTAATTACAGTTGTTGTCATCATTCGAAATATATATTTAAAGCCATATTATTAGGTTATACTTGATTTTATCACACATCCCTTAGAAGTTATCTATATACAGTACCTAGCGCAGTGGTTTCTAAAAATATTTTCTTCATGACACATTATTATTAGCTACCTACTACTTAATCTAGAAATTAAAAGTTGTGAGGATAAAAATGTTGAACTTAATTCTCAATCACAATCAGGTCCTTTTAGGTTCGGGAAAAGTAAAAGTAAAATATAAGTTCAATATTATTAAATATTGAAAGACATATGCTTGTATTGGTCTTATAATATTTCTTTATTATTTTTATGAATATAAAAAATCAAATTGCTACTCACATATTTGGGAAACACTACACTACTGCAGTAGCGTATGGTGAAAAATGTTTAATATGGGCGAAGAAAATCTAAATGTTTTATACTTTTATCGTATTAATAGTAGGTAAATATATACTAAACATATACTATACAACTACAGTATATATTAGTCTAAAAATTTAAATACATAAATAAAATAATTAATAAAACGGACATCTTACACATCTGTAATTTTTTTTGTCGAAGCTCCGGACGATAAGTGCTGAAGTGTCAAGTGCCCATCAATCAGACTCTATGCGCGCGTATATACCTTTCTATTTTATTTTTATAACGTGATCTACACATTATATTATTCTAATTTTGTTTTTAATTGAAACACTGTATATATTTAGTGCAAGCAGCACACGACGACATAACACATCTAATAACACCGCTCGTACAATAATATAATAAATAATAATATAGGTATTCACTATATCAAAATTTCCAAATATTATAATTTATAATCAACAGTTATAATATAGGTATAGGTGTGCCGTGTGTATAGTGTATAGCAGGTATCATACTACCATTAATTACAATTACCTTGCACGAGAGGCGTCATTTCGTCTCTCGTAATATATCATAACACCGTCCCAATCCACGCCACGATTATTCGATAATATAATATGACGTATTATAGTGTTCGCAATTTACACGACTTCAATAATAATTTTCTATCGACTTATATACAGTTAAATTTCCACCGCGTTCAGGTGTTATCTTTCGGGGTAACGCAGATAATAATATAATATTTTATACTTTCTCCGTCCGCGATGTATAATAAGAACGCGCGTATAATGCAACCGCATTTCGTTTTCCTGGTGCGAGTATTATTTTTTAACATCTATCTTTTACATACAGCTGAGGCTGTACACCTATATAGTGTACGGTAGTATAATAATATGTATATGCCCGTCTCCAGGAAATTAGTTCTATTGTGCGCGTCAAACTCTGGCATAAATCCAAACGGGTGCGCCGTCGCTTTTTAATCTCATTCTTACACCAGTACTTTATATATTATTATTGTTATTATTACACATTTAACCCGTTCTAATTGTGTGATCCCCCCTCCGGGTTAGGTTAATGAAATATTACTTTTATTTTTGGTTTACTGAATTTTTCTCATATTTGTTTTCTCTTGTGTAAGCGTTGTTATACGATTTATAACTTTTTATATCATTGTTATTATTTATTAACTGTAATTTTTATCGTATGAAAACCATTCGTATTCATATGCAGTAATCGTATCCTAAACACGCAATCATGTACAGGATTATTGTTTGGAAGGTAAAACACCCGTTTCTTCAAAATGCATTCATACTTTTAAATATACCTACCTATTTAGAATTCATATTGTTCATAATTTTTTATGTTTTACATTTTTTAACGACGGCATGCATATTTTTCTAAGAATTTTGATACATTTTCAAAACTAATTTAGAACCACTATTAGTTATGAACTTATAACTACCTAGCTATTATAATAAGTTATTCACATTTTTAAGTTTATAAGAGGACTTCACTCCGATGTGGCAAAGTGAATAACCCCTGAAAATTTCAGTTCACTACTTCGCTCATGAAGACTTTAAAATTTAAATAAGTAGGTATAAGATGCTTATAACTAAACTTCTCACTCTTTCGAAATTCAATTCTATACCTAAGAAAGAGAAAAATATTCCTTCTCTTCTAAAAGCGTTAGTACTTTCTCAGAAAATGAGTGTTTACCCTTAAAAGATATACATTAAATAAATATAAATAAATAGCTACAATGTGTAATGTGCATAATATATATTATAGTTCATCTAAATAGTGCGCAACTCCAAATCCTCTTATTAGTGTCTTGTTCCAAAAGAATAAAAATAAGTTATAATCATTATAAAATAAGAATTTTTGAAGTTTCGATGGCATCATATAACTTTAATATACTTTATATTATATTCGCTATATATAGTTTAATATATATATATATATACAACTGATTTTTCTAATTCACTGTCTCTGTAGTTTCTGAACCATTTAAAATATGCATAATAGAAATACAATATAGGTAAACAAAATCATTATTTGAACAATCTAATTTTATCTGATCTAAACTTACTATTGTACAACAAGTTACAGATCGAAAGTTTTACTGCAGTCGTCGGTCTCAACATAAAACGACCGAATTATATAGTGTCGATCTCCTTCATTTCGAGTACGTCACCCTATAGCACTATAACATCATAAAGAAGTTTATTTTTTTTGAACGGTATTATTTATACATATGTTATGTATGCGAGAATTTGAATAGATGACACCTGCTTCGAAAAAAGTAAAAACCGTCTGCTCGTTATTGTGTAACAACAATCGCGTTAAAATTATATAAAACTACGTGTCTACTCGTTACACAGGTGTGTGGGATCAAAAACCAAATCTACCTAGTCTCTGATGTTGTTGATAAATTACTCTTTTGATTTCATGTATTTTGTGGTCGTATATTATATCGTATAACGATATCGTATTATGTATAGTATTGGTGCAACCGCGTTACACGGCAGCGCAATTGATGAAAAGAGACTTGGTCAATAAATTCATAACTTATTTTTATTAAAGACTTGTTGCCTTTTTTTTCGTAACCAAAAATTGACACGTGGCAAAAACATAAATCGTTCAGAAAAACTATACTTCGCATTATCTCATGCTGCAGCCGTGATCACGATAATAATTCTATGCGCAACCAAAACCAATTACCGTCGACCGACGTCCACACTCGCAACAACGCCGCAACTGGGTATTGACGTTTTCTGGTCGTAATTTTATATCATTTAATATGTTTCGGGTATACATCGCAGTCGTAGCAGACATTACAAAATATACGAATTTCGGCACAAAGTCGATTACATTCGTGACGGCATAACCCGTTGACATATATATAATATTGTTATTATCGTGCGACCTCCGTTTTTTGATAACACTAAGCGATACGTCTCCCTATACAAAACGCCATACGGTGGTATTGTGTTCTCGTCGTGGACTGTTTTTAAGATATAATAATATAAACTATAAAAAATCCATATACCCATAAACACCAAACTCCTATAGTTGACTTAACTGGTTCAAATTTTTAATCATGTAATTTGATACATTTACTCGATAATGTACACAAAGCTAATAACCTCAAATGTGAAAGACTATAATAGGTACTATAAATAAAATTGAAAAAAATAGTGAGTAATAATATAAAACCACAACGGTAGTGGATCAAATGGGGGGAGGAGGATGACATTTCAATTGATGAATCTACAAAAAAATAAAATAAAATCTATAGGTACTATTACTATACTGTATTTATCAATATTTATATAATTTTATCAATAATACATTATGGTATAGGTAACTATATTAACATTTATTTATGATTAATATTTATAATGCCTATACTATAGGAACCATATAACTCTTTAATTTTGATAGAATGTATACTCAGTACAAAAAACCCTTTATTAATAATAACTACGCAATATTAAATCGATACAGCTTTTTTCATTGGGACTCCGAACTCCTCTTTTCCCCACTACCATCAAACTTGTATCCGCAACAGCCACGAGACATAATAATACTCGTAGGTCGTAGGTGTATACTGCACAGCATACCTACCTACCTACTGCAACGAACTGCACTTATTATTCAATCGCACTGATCGCTGCAGCAACAGCAGCAGCAATATATAGCAGTAGCAGTGTTTACAATAATATATTATATACAGACAGACTTGTACTCAAAACGAAAAAAAAAAAGTTTTTAAGCGTTCCCATTGTTTATTGCCGTTATTAATCAGTCAAGTGGGTTAACCGACCGACCGGTCGGCCGCCAATGTCACATGCCTGCTGCGGCGGTTCGCAATACATAATATTATCATGCCGCGTATAATGTACGTGACTTGCCTCTTTAATCGGTAGTCGATTATATTATATATATATATATTATACATTTATATACTACGCGAATTGATTTGTTTCTTCATTACAATAATATGGCGAAAACCTCGTGTGTCGGCCGTTGCACTGCGGCGTTCTGCTGCTGCACCGGACGATCTTCTAACGACAATAATATTGTTATTGCATACATAGATAAAAGACATCGTCATCCTGCATGGTTACAAGCCTGTCTAGAAAAACTTAAACGCGTGTGCGGCGAAAAACGGAAGAAGAACGGGTATAGCTCGCACACGATTATTATTATTATTGTCGTCGTCGTCGCCGGAGTATCCGTGTAGGTATATTATTGTAATACATCCCTCGGAGTACCTATATTTAGCTAGTAATAAACGTACATAATGTTATTTAATTACACCGTACAGGGCCACGAGGCGTGTCAGTGTGTAAAATACAATAGGTCTCTCGCGTTAAGGAAAACAAAATATTGGTGGGTGGTTTGGGAGATGCGCGTTTTTCGGGTCCACGGCCGCCGTCGGTAGTAATTATCATTTTACCGACCGACGAATAATAATGCACCTACAATAACGAATAGAACCGTCGTCGGGCCGCAATGTATGTTATTATAATTATTATCGGAAACCGTGGTTTTTAATATTCTCGTATTATACGCATAATATAACGTGAGTATAATATAATGTTCTAGTGATGCCTATAATATATTATATTATACTTTTTCGCGGCTAGTGTTATACAATGGTATTTTGTTTTAAAAAGCACAATAGGTCGAAGTTCAAAATCAAAGTGATAATAATTACCAAACAAGATATTAAATAATAATATTATCAATCAAGTTGCTCCAAGACATATATATATATAGCGCTCAGCCATCAACGAGTTATAACAATGGCAAAATTACCTATATTAAACAGAAAAAAGAGCAGGGTCTTTATTAGCGATACACATAAATGCATAACAGACTGCAGGGTACGCAGGAAAGTATTAATAAGAAAAAAATAAGAAAAACAAATAATAAGAAGAGGAAAAAGGAACTTTGAAAGGAACAGAAGATCTAGAGTGGCGATGAGAAGGAACGTGAAAGTTTACAATAAAGTCAATAGAGGTGATAGCTAATCTTGACAACTATAATAGTAATTTTAGAAGAAAGGCTGCATATCACGAAGGCAGACGATAGGATATCCGGCATCCTCTGCGGCGGAAACCAAAATCGAAAGACGATCGATGACATCTTACGCAATGGCGCAGACTTCAGTGAGTAGGGGGAGGGGGGTGTTTATACGAAATTTCTTGTCACATATACAATAATAATATCATGGTTCTATATCATACTAGATATTATATTTATATCAAGATTGGTGACTACAATAGAGTGTGGTGAATGTGCATAATACCCCTCACGGCCTCAGAAGTTAAATATAAATAGTCCCCAGATCGTACGCAATTGTCGTTTAAATCGTACATATAATATTATATTATATACAGTTTGCGTATAGTAGGTATAAATGTATAATATCATATTATATTGTTATAGTATGTCCGTTTGTCCGTCGATGTTTACGTATATGAAATCTAGAAATTATTTATCATGCAATATATATGACTTACGGTAACGACTAATAGCATCGACGTTCTATATCTGGCATCCGCCTCACACCATATATATATATAATATATATAATATGTTGGCCAATATTCGCATATGCTTTCAGTCTTCTTCGGTAAAAACGTACACGCCGGTAGTATATAAATTATCGTATTTACAAATATGACGTTCTGAAGATAGACTTTAATAAATATAATTAACCGTGTTTTTCGGCTTTCCATTTTTCAAATATAATATAACCTATGTGGTATACATATATGGTTGTTTATTTATTTATTTTTGTACACTTTTTATATGCACGTCATGTATATACGTGATACGTCCGTTGGTATAGGTATGTATTATAATTTATAATATAAAAGTACGTCGATCGCATCATCTTATTTTCACTTTCACTCGCGAGCACGTCGATCGTAACTATACGTTTCGGAGGGCGACAAGTCCGACGCGTTTACACGAAGTCCTACGATACCCTTCTACTACACTGATTAATAAAAAAAACCCTTCGTGGCCGAATACACTATTTTTAAGTATAAATAAGAATATTTTTCTTTGATTTTTTAAATTTGGATCTGAATATAATATACGTAGTATAATTGGTTCTTTTTGGCTTTTTGTTGGTACGAACAAATCAGAATTAAATTGTGACATCGCGGTATACCCTATTGTATGTGTAAGCTTTTGCTTCCATTGATAATAATGCATCGATCAAATATTAAAATGTTTGTTTATTTCCTACTACACGAGCAGGGTAGATGCAGTTTCCAAATGATTATGATATTCAAAAATTTTTACCCGCTTGAACTATATCTAGGTACAACGCCATCGATCGATTCACATTCATTTTCATGTAGGCATACTTGTATATAACAATTTCCAAAACATATAAATACGCGTATAAAAGAAACACCTCGTATAGGATATTAAATCAGAAATCAGAAACATTTATAGCTGTGGGTTGTCCCGGTTCCAATAGGTATACGTATTTTCCCCGCGGGGTCATGCAGACACCAGCAAGCACTGTTCGGATTCCAGATCAGTGTCAAAAGATATTTAGGAGATGATTGAGATTTTGAGAATACCACCTGTGCCCTCTAGTGTGTATACCTACACTGATCGCCGGTGAAAGTTGTTGTTTTTGTTTTCGAAGGGCCATTTGCAACTTGTGTTAGAAATTCGACTACATACTGTGCATAATATAAAACTCAAATCCATAAAAGCAATAAATGACAGAATCTGCGACATCTATTGTGCTTCCTCGATTTTAGATGCGTACCGTTTTGATCTAATCAGCATATTAAAATTTAAAAAAATCAATCTCGATAAAAATAACAATATAATAGCTATGTAGGTATAGGTAGGTATAATAATATATAGATATAGGTTATATAGGTACTATAATATAGCTGACGTGTAGATTTCTAACATGTTTTGCTTAATTTATAATTATTTATTCATTAGACAGACCGCAGTTGTATTATATGTATATGATGTATATAATATATTATTATATAACGACGTATTGTTATATTTTGAATAATATTTTCTACATACACCTTTGATTACTGAATATCGGAATTAAACATTTATAGGCATACTGCTTCACCCATACTAATATATTACTAATAATGGAGAGGAAATAAACTGCGTTAAATATAAAAAGTCAAGTTATACACCTATACAGTAGGGTCTCGTTAATCCGAACGAGATTGGGGAGCGGGGTCGTTCGGATTACCGATTTGTTCGGACTACCTAATATGACCTAAAAAAGAATCAATTTTCTTGCAATTTAAATGTTTACATTTATTTATATCTACACTGTATTAATTCGTTGAAATTCGTAATTTAAAAAGACAATGAATACAATAAATAAATTTAAAATTATTAGAAATAATCAATTAAATAATGTTACTCAAATAAATATTTCAATTATGCAGTGTGAAACGATCTTCGTGTACACACAACTGACACAATGTTAATATTTAAATATTTTTATTTATATTAAAATTTAAATATTTTTAAAACTTGCGATGTTCAAACGTAATCTACAAAATGTATTACCGGTAAATATCATTATTATTATGATACACATACTTATGTGTTAATAATAGCGATGATGCAATAGTTTGGATTACCGCGTCTTTCGGTAGCCTGTGTTCGGATTATCGAGACCCTGTACTGGCCTACTGTATACATTTGCGATTTAATATTATTTATTAGGTTCAATAATATGTATGAATACATAATATATTATGGTATACCAATCCGTTTTAGCTGTCCAGTATTTTTTTATTCGTTTTTCTTTTTATGCTTAGACGCAAAACAATTGAGTATAATAAATGAAGTATTATTATAAAATACATAAGTGTATATACTGTCACGATTATCGAATTAAAAAAGCACCTACCTTTAATGCAATATATAAATAGGCACCTGTGCAATATAATACGTAGGTATGTACCTCTATATCTACTTTGTCGTCAAAATAAATCGTTTGACGATAATGATTATACTACGCACTCGCGGTCATCATCGTTCGTAAATATACCGAACAGCGCGTTTAACACCTACACGATTTTATACTGTGACGCGCGTGTACGAGTAAAATATTTTCCTTTTCATTAAACCGATGAATAAAATTGTATTATTATTATTATGTTCTCGGGTGACGGATCCCATTATATTCACGGGGGCGACTACCAAAGGACGCGGCTGTAAAGTATATTTCTAAATTCTAATATACGTAATACGTCACACTCGAGGCTGATGTATTATTTTATTTATTTATTTATGAATACCCAGATAATAATATATACAGGATGATTTACCAATCATGCACTCCACACCATTTTTATTTTAACGATACGAGTTTATTCAAATTTTGATTGTTAGAGTTTTAGAGTTTTTAAGAAGGTACACCTGAAAATCATATTTTCAAATATTTAAATTATATTATACCATTCAACTATTAAAGGAATACCCAGTACTTCAATTTTCCTATACACATGGATAGGAACTAAAAATCGGCCGTTATAAAAAAACCACGAAGTACCTGGATATACTTATTGTTAACGAAAGCGAAAAGACCCTGCACACTCATGATGGGAACTCAAATTATTGATTTGAATTGATATTGTAGGGATATCGATTACACAGATACAATATTAAACCACAAGCACAACATTTCTAAAGTTAATACGTATGTCAAAACGTTTATGGGATTTTTATGGAACTCGTTGATTTATATACTGACGGTGTTTTAAGTAAGCACTCGTGCTTATTATAACCACGGCACTGGCGCAGTTGTGTGAATGATTTAGGTACATGTGTTTGCAATAAAATCGAATATGTTTTAAAATTTACTTTTTATCGCAGTTTTTTTTAAACTTATTTTTTAACCGGGTACCCACATGTTTTTGAAAATGTATAGATTATTTTTTTAGAATCGTTTATACGTTAGAATGGACGGAGTATCGAAACATTTCACAAGTCGACACATATCGAAATTCAGCATTATATAATTAAATGTATTATTCTAAATATTATATAAATAAAACTTTTTTATTTTTATCTAAACTTTATTAAAGAATATACAAATATTCAAAATTCAAAAAGCATTATGTCCTGCGTTGTAAAAAAATCCCCCACAACACTACGATTGCGATAAAAATGTATTGTAAATGAATAGGGTTTTTTTAACGTTGTAATACCTGTAGCTTGTAGGTACCCACTTTAATAACCATCTTTTACGAAACACCTTTTTACCAAATTACAAAAATCGATACACTTCACATGACGTGTGAGTGTGTGACGCCTCATGATGTTTGACAGAAACATATATATATATATTATATATAAGGCTATACATTCAAAAGAAGTCGATTCAAACAACTAATGCGGTTAATAACAACATAATATCTAGGTATACCTAATTTGGTTTTCGTCCGCATTCGCACATTGAACTTTGAACTGACGAAAGAGTTGATTTGAACTCATCGTCCATTCCGAAGTACGTATCGTAAAATATTATGTTACGTTCACACGTCGTAAAACGGTATTGATTTTCATATATTGCGTGTTTTTCCCCTTTTTGCGCGCTATTGACTTTTTTCGAACGCGCGACCAGAACATAATATTGCCGCCTCGGAAGTCTACCTCGCCGGATAGAATTTTGTGCGCTCGGTAAATCGTATTTCGCTCCGATCGTTAAAACAATGGTAAAAAAAAATTGTTTACAAGCGATTTTTTCATTATAATATTATGTTCATTCCGACCTACAGCGCGTTGCTTACTCACGCGTTGTACTCGGGTGGACATTTTTTTTTCCCGTTAAATCCGAACGCGTTTATTCAGTGTTCTTTGGAAATAAACGTTTTACCCGTGTACTGTGCACATATATAGATACACTGCAGTATCGTCGGCTTCGTGTCGAATCGTACACTTTTTATATTATAAAATATATTCTCACAAAATCATATACGTACAACGGTCGAATTTCCGAGTTCATCAAACTATATTATAATGTTGTGATAACCCTCAAAAATAATACATACATCGCTTGCAGTGCAATAATGCTCATTGAATACGACGAGTCGACGACAATTGTTTTATTAAATCCTCGTCATCATTCATCATAATCCCCGGTACCTATCATTATATTATTTTATTATATTATAAATATAACAATAATATGTCATCAATGTCGAGTGCATGTGTTTTATTCGGCATTCCTAACTACGTGATGTGTTGGATTTATACATTAACTGTGGTGGTTTTACAAGTTTCTAAACATTCATATAAGTTTAGATTTTAAATTTTAGAACACCAGCTTATATACCCGTTGGGTTCGTCCGTCAGTTATAGAACACATAATTACGATTGGTGAAATTAATATATTTATTTATTTCCTGTAGTTACTGTACATAATTAAGTACAATTGTACCAAAATATAAAATGTATCAAATTATTTTTAAATTGTTTATGGAACTAAAGCTTATAGCATTGTATATTCAATTACGTTTATAGAACAACCTGGAATTTAGCAGACTCGCATGCAGCAGAGTGAGCTTTATTCCTAACTTGTTTTCTTGAACAAAACTTTATTCGGCTAAAGATATTACTCTGTTGTTGCTGTGCATCAAATGTTTTTAGATCGAAAAACGCAAAGACCGTTATCACATTGACTGTCCATATACCTAGGCCTGCGGCGTACAGTCACCGCGTCATCCGTTTTGGTTAGGCGGCGTAAACCTATTTCATATTTGCATAATGATTTATGATGTAATATGTTTATGCAGAATAATATGTAAGACTTATAATATTATGTGTACGGAACGCCAATAGCAACGACGGTGCGATACACTGCTACTCTCTAGTGCCGGACGTGTATCCTAGTTTGTTTCCCGTTATCGCACGCCGCCGCCGCGAGCAACAGGTAAACGCGCTCAGTGGTTGCTGTATAGTGGTGTATACTCTTAATTTCAATGACGTGATTATATGATTTTGTACAGGTAGGTACCCATTACACACTCACAAAGATGGTTGTCGGGGATATGACAATTTTATTAAAATTGAAACAAATCGTGATGATATAATGGTATAATATAACAATATTACAGAAATGCATGATTAACCATACTCTGCAATCACTCACCATTACTATAAATAAATAATGCGTAAATACTCTACATTGAGCACTTTGGAATCGTTGGTGAGGGTACTGAGCGTTTACATATATACCTAAATAAACTATAATATACCTATAAATCTATGATAGCCACGGATACTATAGGTGAGCGTTCGTTGGTTTTGTGCTTAATGCTGCAGGTCGGGTATATACTATATATATTATAAATTATAATACATTAATATAGACCTCAACGTTGACGATTTAAACAGCAGTATATCAAGTGCTGAAAATCGAATGAGAATAACTATTCAATTTTTTTTTCTTAAAATTATGTATTTCGTACTCGTAGAAGACAGGGGTGACAGCATTATAACCTGGCGATATTAATAACGAAATTTTTTCACGTTTAAGCGTATTATATTATGCGAGAGCTCGCGTTTCTGTTGATGTGCGTACAAAGCGCGAAATTTCGCAGTGCGGTGTAATTTATATATTATTAATTATTAAATAAAGTTTACACTGACTTTATTTATACAATAAATATATTATATATTACAACGAATTTATCAATACATACTAATTATTATTATGACTTTATGAGCTTTATTATGTTTTGTGCGTATCATATCACGATCATATTTTACTTTTTTGTTTTTAAGCATATGTATATTTTAGACAGCTATACCTATTATAGATTTATAGCTAATTAAAAAAAAATAAGTAGGTACTTGTATTATATACCTACCAATAATATCTATCGAACCTGTCACCTGCTGCTTAAAAGAGATTTTTAAATCCTATCCATATAATATATAATATTATATTTTACTATTTTATATATTTAAAAATTTAGTTAAATTTAAATTTAATTTTTTACACAAAGGTTACTAAGTACATATAGTTCTAAATAATAATTGTTGTATTATAGTAGGTATAATTCGTAAGCAGATTGTTATTTAAGCTGAACGTCGCGATACATTCTCAAAATACAACCTTAGATACTATTATTATAATATGCAATTACAATATTACTGTCTTCTCCTATATAATAATATATTATATGAGTCGCAGTGTTGATTTATTCCGAATAAATAAACATCATAAACCGATGACTGATGATTTTTTATCTCGGAACTATCGTCGTCGCTTAGTTATTATATCATATTATTATTGTCATACGACAGCGCACTGCAGATTATTAGTTAAGAATATTATATATCTATACATCAATATATTATGAAATATAAGCGATCTCAAAGAATTTTTTCCTGTCTTATTTACAATTGAAGTATAGACCACCGGGATGATGCTCTGTCACCGACCCATTGTCCGTAAGTAGTTCTTTGATCGCATTCGTTTCGTGAATTTCAATTACGGACACGAGCCGCTAAACCTATAACGTAATAAGCGTATATACTCCAACCGTATATATCCACATAACATAATTTTCACCTGCCCCGAGCGACCATACATTTCTTATATAGGTATTTATGCTTGTTTTTAAACGGCTTTTGATTTTTGTCGGTCCGAAAGACCCGGGATTCGAAATCCAATCGATATTATACTGATATAGGTGCACTTGACAAACGCTCGTCGCCGTTGTACACTACTACACTCTCAGTCCAGTTTTTGAAAATGTTTGCAGCAGGGATTAGATAGGTACGAGAAAATACACTAAATAGGTTTTTTTTCTCAAATACCCTGAGATTAAAATAATGTATCCTGCTCTGACTTACAGCGCGCATTGTATAATACACACAAACACACATGATGGTAATATTATAATAAGTCGTCTGCACTCTGCATCGCATACATTATTATTATATATGTTAACTGCGCAGCTACCATAATAATATAATTGTCCATGGTTTGTCGACCACCGCAATTAAGGAATAGAATAATATAAAAAAAAACACACTCACACACATACATGAACATTCACTCACACAATTGTGGACTGTTATTTATTGATTTGTCTTAATTAACACCGTGGCTCGTCGGAGAACGAACAGTGATTTTTTTTCGATATTTTAACTGTGCAGACACAATAACGAGTCTTAACTATTTTAAATTATACGAACACGCGCGAGAAGACTTTTTTCCTAATTGATACGTTTATATAATATTATAATATGGTACCTACGTCATATTATAAGCGTCGCTTATATTATTGTTTTTTTTCTCTCAGACAATATCGTTGAAATCGTTTGGATCGAACGTAAACCGACTGTTACCTTACCGATGTATAATACCTATATAGGTAACCATTAAAATTCTACCTGGTTTAAATATTTATACCACACAAGTGTGAGACGATGATACCGCGATGACATTATTTTTAATATATTTGTATAGGTAACCACATCATCTTGGTGTGTTGTTACACGTAATATACCCACAATATATAGCTAGGTTTGTAATGATCGAACGTCAAGAATAAAAGTTAAACATTCATTCTCTGTTTGTTGTTCAATATTGTAATAAATATTAAATAGGTACAACACCCCGCTTTCGGGTGTATTTCATATAGTCGTTTCATTATAACACGTATACCTAATATTAATATATTATGCACCTATAGGAACTCATTACCATATTAATAATATGTATATATAACGAATATAATATGAAACCTAGGTTATATTATATAAGTACTGTATATTTAAGATATTTGATTGATTGCGATGGGTATAACATAATATTATAATAAGTAATAACATATTACACGTATAATATACGTATTTATATATACGATGTCTTGTGAATTATTATAGATTATTGGAGATAAAACGTGTCCGTCCGTAAGGCGTAATAATAATGAGCGATATCGGAAAGACAAATTACGGTTTTTATCGCACTTTCGTTTTTTTTTTCAACACACGTGTTTTTCTCGTACTCAATATTCAAATAAATTACTGTTTTGTGTACCGGAAGTTGAAAAATCGAGTTTATCGTATGCGCCGTTATCTATGTAACAGTACCGAATACCGATAAATGATATATGGCCATAATAATTGATTTTATTCCACTATAATCTTAAACGATCATTTTAAGAAAAGAAAAAAACAATTTGTAAATTACCCTACAACACTATAACTGTGGTTTTCTAACGCGGACCACATATACCTATCTGTTAGAACTACAGTCAATAATTCAATAGCGTTATATAAATAATAAAAATATAAGAGGTAAAAAGTTGATCGATAAATATATTTAAATGTATTTACATAACATATTGGTGATGAAATTATGAGTTACTATAATAATATTTATACAACCGTCTCGTCATCTCGATGATAACCGCACACGGTCAATTAATATTTTATTAACGATCGGCCGGTGTGTGATCGAAACCATATAATGTCGGATCGTAAAAGTTTGAAGCATAATATTATATTGTATATAATTTAATATTTTTCGATATGACAGTACTACGGTATAGTGACAGTATAGTTATATTATTATTATCACTATTCACGAAATAACGATTTTACAAAATTCAACTATTACCTATAATCATTATTAAATCATATAATCGCTTCTGCTAAGTATTAACTCGTTTCAGGAGAAATAAGCTCGAAAAGTATAGTGCAACCAACGTTCTTAAATCGAATAATATGAAACGCATGTTACCGTGGTTTAGAAATTTCCATTATTAAATTGGCACTCATTTTCGAAGAAATCGCAACATATTCGGAGTAAATCGCCACATATTCGGAGTAAATCGCCACATATTCGGAGTTGATTTCTAATGAAAAAAAATGTACTTTTAGAGTTGAAATCAATAATATGCCACTCTCCAACCCACCTCGCTACTATAACCATGAACGCTAAATCACGCATGCGAGTATGCGACCTGCAAGGTGTGGTGGGAAGTATAATTCTCGAAAGGAAAAGACTTGCATTTTGTGTACGTGTTATGATGCACGTTTCATCGTTTCAACCGATGAACGTTTATACGATTTCGTACTGGAAAAATCATCTGCCTGTGTCCCTTTGGACAAATTATATCGACCTTGCGCTGTAGCATCGTTGCCGCGACTGCTCACCATGAAATTCGCGAAATTTATTCATGTATGCCGGGACCATATTTCATATTATAAACTGTGCTAATAGTATTATAATATATAGATAGTACCTATATATAGGCACCACTTTTATTGCCTGCACAAAAATTATTTTATTATAATGACGACGACGACACCGCCGGAAGTGAATATGCGCCTACGCTATTCCATATACGCACGTCGATGACGGTTTCGTATTATTGTGATATCAAACATAATTATTATTACAGTATGTAAATGTATAATACGTGGTATTTGTACAATGTAATATAATGATGTTGTGTTTCGCGAAGACTTTCACCGCGTGAGTCAAACACAAGAAAAATATACGAGTCCTCTGCGATCGGGTCTCCGGAAGACTGAAAAATTCATCACAGTGCTATATCCGCGCATGTATAGCTCATGACGGACAAAACCGAAGCGTACGACTGAACATCTTTATGACGTGTGTAATACTGTAATGTGGGGATAACCAATTATTTCAATATTTTATGAGGGCTCCTTTAGAAATTTACGAAGTTTTTGGGACCGATCAAAATGTGATGGTTCCTGTTGAACCAAAGAAAGTATAAAGGTAAAATAAAAAAAAAATTTAGAATTGAGAAATTTTCTTATAAAAAAAAAAAAAAAAAATGTAAAAATAAATATTTTGTCTGCGGGCCAGATAAATTCGTCCGCGAGCCGCTTGTTATTTATTACAGTAAATGTTATGTGTATAGTAAATATTGTATAATATTATACATATATAAGCAATGGACATATTTTATTAATCTTGCTTGATGATCGATGACGGGTGTGTGCAACAACGAGCCGTGATAGCTGATATAAAAGATACTTATTATGTAAAAATACGATCCAACGAAATCTTTAAATCGTTAGCAGGCTGGCTTCCTCATCGTTCGCTGAAACCAGCTCACAGACAGCGATGACAATAATTTGAAAATAAAAAAATATCTTTTTTGAACGAGGTTTAAATAAATTGTTATAGTTATTGAATACTGAAGTCATTGGAAATCGTGTAGCTGGTATCATATAGTAACCTAAAACTATGTACGTCTCTCACCAGAAAATTGGTTCTTAAACTTTTAAGGCTGTATACCTACGAGGTCAAGTATTAATGAAACGTTATTTATAAAAAGTTAAAGCCTCTACTGAAATTGTGTCACACCCACCACCTTATCTGGGTTGGGGAGGGGTGCCCTCAGATTGAGAACCCTTGATATTGTTTATTATAATAATAATAATATCATGCAACATCGATGCAACATCAATGCAAAAATATAATGCTATCGTCTTTGTCTCCGTGGTTATTGGCGCGCGCTACTATCATTATTATTGTATTTTAATAATATATAATATATGTATGTCGTGTGTACAAGGACGTGAAGCGCGATGAATAGGTGATTTACGAAATAAATATATAAAAAATTGTCCCTCGTGCTCGCCGGACACAATACGTATAGGTTGGGTTGGGTATACCTACTACCTATACACAATACGTATCATTATCTTTAGGTCAGTATACTATGCGATGTAATATACATACAGTAAGACTAATACTCTGTGGTGTCATATTTTATAGCCCCCCTGGCGGTGCACGTAGAAATCCCCTCACCTATGCTGTCCGACAGACTGAGAAAATATTACGAAACCGGCCGGTGGTCTACCGCAGCCCTCGAATTTAGTTTCACCCATCTCGCGTCTCTTCGTTTAGTCTTCGTCGTCGGCCGTCGTGTCTCCATTGTTTCGTTAAAATGTAAAATGATTGTCTCATTATTGTCGTGATATAACATCGTAGGTACTATTGGTATTATTATTATTATTGTTATGATATAATATTTGTTATTATATTCCTATGCGTTTACGGGGCCGGTTATGCGCCCAGCTGTAATTTGTACACGACTATTACGGCTAGTGGGAAAAGAATCCACAAGATCGTCGAAGAAACGATAAAAAAAAAACGAATGTATTCCAAAAAATATTAATCTATCAATCTATTAAATTTACTCGTTACTCATAGAAGTGCGCAGAAGTTAAGAAGTTCGGACAGTTTTAAAATCTCGTCAATTATTGGTATTTTTTTGTTCTCTGGAGTCGGTTGCGGAAACGTTCAAACACGGAATATTATGTTAGTTATATGATAGAAGTTACTAGGTACCAATATGTACCGTTGTACCAATATAGACTTCTAAAAATTTCAGAAAATAATTCTGACGGTATATTGAAAACGTCGAATAAAAATCCACGAAATGGGAAACGTTATTGAAAACCAATAACGAGAAATTCATTCTTATTTTTTTTTTTTAATTCCGTGGAGTCGAGACGGAAATAACAACATTTTACTTCGAAATTATTTTGTCTTTTACTCTACCACGAATGGGAAATATTTCGCACTTGCAATTTACACATACCTAACCTACATTATTGGTATGGAAGTGTAAATAGTATAAGTACCACCGTAACATCGCGTTTAATATATTTTGTATTTCAATATTTCAGCAGTAGATAGGTACACTTTGTTGACACGTGGCTGCTACTATTCGTTTTCTGTTTCAACAAATGTAATTTTAGTGAATAATTACTGTGCGAATACCTAATGCATTTAGTATTTACATTAAGTATGATGTCAAAAACAATATATACGGTTATACACTGAAACAGAATATCAAATTTTGCCATTTTCATCTTGTTTGTACATAATTTGATAATGTTTAAAATTATGCAGGGAGTCTATATGAATAATAATTGTCTTTGATGTTTAAATCATTGATTTTTTGCTTTTCACTTACGAACATTTTAAACCATAAAAATCAAATTTTATAAAAAAAAAAATGGAGGACTATACACCGCTATGTGTTATGACTTACGAGTTATATCCTACTTCCTATAAAATAATTAACAAAATACCAAGGCGTAATTATTACATTCTAATGTATGCTGGTTTATATATAGCCTTCTTGTACAATACCTATATAGAACGTCCGACCAAGAAATAAGAAACCCCAACAACAATAATAAAATGTCTGCTCGTCTCAATTGAAACGGCTTTATAGCTATACCTATTTGTACAATAATATAATATTATTATGTCGAATAGCATAATATTATATTATATTAATTCGTGACCTACTATATATAGTATTATATTATGTCAAGTGGCCGGGCGATTGTGCGGTTCACAATCATGCGAATAAAATACGTTTCCGTCCGCCGGTGTTGAACTGACACGCCGCGACCCTCCTGAATCCATAATAATATATATTTCATTGTTATGCACTACCTCCATCACGAGTCTTCGATCTCGAGATACCTACGTAATGAATTAATTTAAAAATATATTATATCAAATAATATTGTATTTAATATTATAATTATTTATATTATACATACTATGTCCGTTGTTATATCACATAAAACTATATCGCTCGGTTGTAAAAATAAAATTATCGCAGTAAATTTAAAAATTTAAAAAATATTCGTTGCTATGACGAGGGTCCCGTGGTTTCTATGGGTCGGAATCATAGAGTAATAGATCGATTACTCAATGGTCGGCATTCGAAACGTGCTGTTTGTAAGGAGTTTTGTATAGGCAATATTAAGGCGAAATAATACTATTATACTTTATGAATTTTCATTCCATCACACCAACCAAATCCAATGATGCGATTTCGATATTGAAACGGATTTGAACGTCTCAATGTATGTAATTAGGATACTACGAACGACTTTTTCCATTATTTAGCACTAGAAACGTAATTATTCATGGTTGCACATATTAAATTTATAAACATAATGCATTTTTAAAGTCAAACGTTGATAAGCGTATAAGTACAAATTTGTCACATGATGTTAGTAAAATCTAAAGAAGGTAAGGTGAGAAATCTAAACCCGATTTAAAAATCTTTACCAAGTTATTCAGTCGACCTAAGTAAGTTGAAATGAAAACAGATTTTTTGGCAGGAGAAACCGTCCGGTACATTAATTAAAATATCTCTCCTCGCGGTCGTGTATTGCCAGTTGCCACGATCTATGCAAAGTGCGCGTGACGATAATTTCTGTATAAATAATGATTAAAACAACATTAATAATACGCAGTGGATTGGGAAAAATCTCGACTGGTAGCGGATCGCATCATATATATATAAGTATTATATTGTTATAATATTATATGGGCCGCACCACATCAAAAATCCAACGACCTAGACGTAACACGGTTCTGCACGTGGTACTTATACCTTGGTACCTGCCGCGAGCGGTGAATCGATCGATAGATCATCGTCCTTGACGATCGACGACAATAACGAACCGCGATGTCATATTCTATCGTTCGCCGGTGTTCGGTTCGGAAGCACCTGACCCCGATTCGTCCGAACCAATCCTGTGCTGTTTACGAGGCACATTATAATATTATTATATTATATTATATTATATTATAGGTACACGATAATTTAATATTATTTTATTACGGTATACGCGTAAACCGAAAAACACAATATTATAATATTGTCGTATAATATACCGTTTTGTTGTTATTATTATTATTAAAATTGTTATTATTTATTTTTCATGCGTACACGAAACCGTTTCATGGCCATTAGCCATATAAACATATTTTCCCGAACTATGCGACAAACCCAGTCGATAAAAATGTCTACCTACTGCACAACATGCTGTTTACGCATTGCTTTGCGCCCGCCCGATAATGTATATTATATTATAGTTTATTATGATTTATGATTAATGATTATTTAGTCGACGTAGTCGGATACTTTAAAAACGTGTTCGGTATAGTGCGCCGTTTGGCTTTTGATAATTATTTTAGGTAGGTATTTGTTAAATATATTGCCTGCAATATATCATATCGATGATCGTCCGCCGCGAGTCTGTTTATTATCGTAACGGAGATTAGAATATTTTTGTACATAATTTATATGATAGACGATAGTATATGTTATGTTTGATATTAATATTATCGTTTTACCGGAATCGTCTATTCGAACCGTATTAAAAAGGTGTTTCGTCTTTTTTGTTACAGAAATAGAAGCCAAAGAAGCGTGTAAATGGCTAAGAGCCGCTGGATTTCCACAGTACGCGCAAATGTATGAAGGTAAATATATTATTATTATTATTATTATATAGGTACATCAGTTACTGCGGAAATCCGATTTTCCGAATTTTTTCTCTACGTTTTCTTTTCTCTCCCGTAGATTTGCAATTTCCCATAGACGTGAACGGTGTACAAAAAGACCATCCGTTTCTAGACCTAGACTCGTTACAATCGTTGTTCAGGAGACTGCACGCTTTGAACCGTTGCGCAAACATGAAATTGGATTTTGTGCCAAAACACGCAGTGAGTATACTACCTATATACTTTTTTTTTTTTTATTTTTATTGATCGGTTCTATGTATATTATCATTATGTGCGGTTTTGATCGATTAGAAACGCTAGCGTAGTCATATTAATTAAAACTGACGCGATAATATTATATCATTGATTGTATAATATTAATCAATGATTGTATATTATGTTGAATGTGGAGATAAAACACGCGAACGTATATGTGTTACTATTTATTTATAACATAACGAAACGCATAAATAATCAAACACACAGACTGCAGCAGCTGTATACGATAATATTTTAACACAACTGCACACGATAGTATAATATTATTATGTTTATTTTAGTTACGATCGAGTCTTTAAAGAAAATATAATTTTATTATATTTAGCCCTCGATTAGCGTAACTGCACAACCTGATACCAAACCGTTCCAGCCCGATTCTAATCAACACCAAAATCGATATCCTAGATTTTACACAAAACCGTTATCATCCTATACGTCGTCCCAGCCTGGGGTTCCACTTATCACGTACCAATTAGCGGTCCAGATATCGGACTCCGCACAATCACAGCCTCCCCAGGGATTGTCTCGAAAAACACCCTCCCGCTTAAATTTCCACCGTAAGACATATAAGAAGAACGCCTTTCTACAGAAATCCATTCTCCGTTTACGACCGCATATACTATACATCTCTACGTCATCTTGGATGCTCAGGGTCTAGAGAAATGCTACCAACAACAATTACCCCGCAGAAAATACGTCAGACTGGTCCCAATTAGGTTCTGTCGTAACCACGGTAACTTATTAAAACCAATAAACTGAAACATCATTAGGTATTAGGCAATCGTCTGACACAAGGGTATATTGCTGCTGCATTGTCATATACAATCGAAGCAAATAAGCACAACCCACCTTTGTACTCGTATACAAATAATATTTTTGAATAAGAATAATAATTAGATATAATCGATGATAACACATAATCTTTTGATATGTACCTAATAATGGCTAATCGGTAATATGAGTGATGAGGACAAACGTTAGGTAATCTACAATATGGCATATAATAGGTATAGGGCCGTGTTTTCCAACTTATTAGGTTTGCAAAACCCTTTTTATGGGCCCCATGCTTGACAGAAGAAGGATCTATATAATGGGTTACCATATAGGTATCAAACACTGCGATATAGCTGATTTATTTTCTTCACCTATTACAACCGATTTCTCAGGGGACATTCTTTGCAGTTTCCATTGTAGTTTTCGTAAAAAAATTATGTTGTCCCGTTAAATTTTGCAGCAAAATCTGAGCGTCGATTTATGTGCAACAATTTTGGCACCTTCACATTACTATGGCGATGATGATAGTCGGCGTGGTGCCAATATAAATAGTAAAAACCATTTTAGCGTAGCATTTTGCGCCAAATTTGGTGTAAACGCTATAGTGTTTCTACACCACCCCCATATACATTTCTACTTACTAGCCTGAAATCGTTTGTGCAATAATCGATATTTAACTAAATTAATGTTAGGTGCCTTTTTAGACAATATAACTTATATATAGGTAAAAACGTAAACTATAGTTTTGATATTTCAATAATATAACTATATATAAGTACCCAGACCTAGGTAACCATTATGCTTAACTTTATTATTAAATTCAGGTTTAGTTTTAGTTTTAACTTTAGGCTTATATAAGTCACATAAGACATAGGTAGACGAGAATATACAGGGCCTTCGATTAAAATAACCAGAATAGGTACCTCTTAAATTAAACTATAGACATTGATTATTTAGTTTGGTCTTATTTGTATTTTACCTCGTATTTTGACACCCTATTTTCTTTCTTCTGTATTCATTAGGTTATCGTTCTCCTCTCCCGTAATTTAATTTATTCTAAATTCTTGTTCTTTTCCCGTTATCGCCAATACTATTTCCTTAGTTACATTTTCTATAGCTTCTTAATTTAACCACTTTTACACACTGGAATTGGCAATCAAATTTTGCTGTACAATAATTATGTTTTAATTAATAAAGAGTTTAGTGATTGTTAATGCAACCCGGCGTAAAACTATTATAAATATTTAGTGATATAACATAATTTTATATACTATTGTAATAACGATTAGCAACTTGTCACGACGTGTTCACAGGGTGACGACTCGGACTCCGAGGGGGAATGCGCGCTGAGCGAGAACTGGACGTTTCAGAGAGAGTCGAGGAGGTGGTCCAGGGTGGACGACATCGTCAATACGGCGGTGATGCTGCAGCAGCAGCTGCAACCATCGTCACCCGTCGACCACCACCATCCCGGGAACCAGCAGCAGCTAAACCATGACCTCCAATCATCGCAACAGGGTGTTGGAGGCAAGTTTGGAAGTAACACGATGCCACAGCTACCGCTGCAGTCGGTCGAGCAGCTGCAGGCGGCGGCTGCAGCAGCTGTGGCGGCCGATGCGTCGGATGCGGCACTGATCTCGCGATTTCGGCGGTCGGGAAGTGAGCGGATCAGGGACGGGGCCAAAGCCATCCTGCGCCGGGTGGAGAGCCTGAAGACGAGACGTCGGAAACAGCGCAACCGTGACGGCGTAGTCATCGGTTCGCCTCAGGTTTGTACAAAAGTTCTATGATATTATATTTACAAACGATGTTGATGCCTCATGTACATGATACAATATTCAGTGTGTGTGGTCAATAGAGTTTAGCTAGTCGGTTTTTGGTGGTTAAACGAAATATGACCTGACTTCGCACTGATTATACTCGAGGTACAGAATAAGTAGGTAATGCAGATAACATCCACAACTCTAACGAACACAAGTCGTCCAGACGAATTTACGTTTACGCGTTTTTTCTTCAAAAACTGCGTATTTTTACGATATTTTTTTATAATGATGATTTCTTATTGGGTTTTTTAATTTCCGACTTAAAAATTTTATATTTTATTTTATTATAGTTTTATAAATGTTCGTATTTTTGATGGTTTTTTTTTTTGTTCCTGTATAGGTATTCGGTCCAGTGACTATTATTTTTTAAAACAATTCTCACATAATAATATACCTAATAAATATAAAAAAACAAGTTTATAAAGTTTAATAAGATGTATTTATAAATCTATACATGTTGCACCTGATTAAGTTTTAAAAAAAGTGAAGCAACAGTCGCCTCGTTATAATATAGTTATAGGTATTTTGAATTTCACAATGCTAAGGAATAATAGTATTTTTAAATCTGACCGAGAGGACTAATGGCATGTAGTAAGCTAAGTGACCCGTCTAAATTTAAAAAAAATATGGATAAAAAACTATTGTAAAAAAATATTCTGATTTCAAATAATATTAGAGACAAGCTAACATAATAATATGATGAGTACCTACAAAATTACTGACCCTAGAAAAATTAAAATTGTATCCGTTTTTATCTTTCACGGACATTTACATGAAAATATTCACTATAAAACAAAAATAAATACATTTATGGTTTACTTTTTTTTATTGTTAATACAGTGAGTTCCGCTTAGTGTGATCACTGGTTTATCGAATCAACCGTTTATTGGAACCAAAATTGAAAATCCCAAACCAATATTATATTGAAAAAAAAATGCTTTTTGGAATCAACTGGTTATCAAAATGGCCTGAACCAATGTGATTACATTAAGCGGTACTCACTGTAATTTCAATATTAATTCTGATCGTATAGGTACTTTATATATAAACTCGACGTGAATAACTTATAAATACATAATACAAGTTAAAACTACCTGTTATAGGATCTGTTTTGTAAATAGGTTCATAAAATAACCAACACAACAAGTAAATAATATAATAAGGTTATCAAAAAATAAAAGGTTAAATATTGAGGTCATAAAAAATGTTTAACCATAAATTATAATATGAATTTCTCCCAAATATTGTATTACTTATGTACGCACAGCAGGATCTATAAAAAACAATATGACGGAAGAGCCGTAATAAAAGGTTACTGTTACAAGAGTGTCCGTCGGTCGATTTAAAAAAATAATATTCCAATGAGAATAATTACCATAAATGTGTATAACTTACAAACTTAATGTACACTGAAGTTACAAAACATATATATTTCTTTAGTTTTAAATAAATTATTGTAACGTTTAGTCTTTAGTACAATAACAATATACATAATATCCTCATTAAATAGTCATTATATCGATGGATTTGTTTAATTCCTCGTCCCCCGATTATTTCCAAAAACCAGATGTCCTTGAGCCCGAGATTTCTAATTTTAATGTATTGCTATACGTATTAGTAAAATCTCTAACGCGTTAAATTATAACGAACGTAATGCGACCATAAAAATAATATTATTAAATGTCTTAAACTCTTAATTACTTGAATACGATTTGTTACGATAACATTAGCGAGGTAATGCTCATTCTTATATCATGGTTTTTTTTCTCAGGAAAAGGATGTGACTATTTTAAAATTCAAAAATATAAAAATTTATAAAATATTACGACATCGGTGTTTTTGTAATTTATACCTATAATTAAAAATATAGTTTTCTACCTATATTTATTTGTAGCGTAGTCCAATATGAAATGCCTACTAACTTCAAAATAATATTATAATTCACCGAATACTATGCATATTAACTATGTCATTATTATGTCATGGATTTTTGCCAACCGATTAACGATAGTGCCTATAGCCGTGTCATGATTCGAATATTTTTGGATAAAAATTATTTAAATTGTATAGTATTTTATGTAAATTATTCTAAAAAAGTGTACCTACGTGAATTCTTATCTTGAAAACTTAAATGATAAAAATCTAAATTAAATAATCGTTAGTAATAATGATAAATAATCTCATAGGAGTATTTAAAAAGAATAATACTATCTATGTCTAATACACGTAAATATTCTATCTATGGCTCATATGGTCATATCTATGTATTCTGTAATTCGTTTTCTTTTAACAGCTATATACGCAGCATCTCATACTTTTGATCAGGCTGATGTATTTTTATTACCTTAAGATTATATACATATATTATTATTTCTCATATAATATATACCTTATATACCTATTGATTTTAAGTTTATCTACTATATTTCAATACGTAACCGTATAGTAAGTGTAGGTTTGTTATCCAGTACTTTTGCAATTTTTTTGGAATATTCCTATTTGTTGTACTCATTCAAAATTAAAAAAATACATTTTTGATTTGACCGAGAGGCCGTCTCTCAACGTGTTTTAATTTATCGAATTTTCTCTCATACGCAGATTATAGACATGGCTTCGATGCAACAACGAATGAAGGAACTTAATTGCGTGGACGTGACACCGCCAGACTCACCGGTGACCGACGACCACATAAAGTCCAAACGGTTCTTGGCCAAACCCGAGTCGCTGGACTCGCTGGCATATTCCGATTCAGAACTGTCATGGAGAAACGAGTACACGGACGCCAACAGCAATAACACCAAGGTAATAATGACGATTGATTATTTCTGAAATGTATATATAATATTATAATAAGTATACGTATTGTTGACCATGTATTTTATCACGTCAATTTTTGTCATCTGTATAAATAGCCACTGCTGGATTTCATGGCCTTTGACGGGAGTAACGACTTTTCATCTCCCAACGGCAGTCAAGACAGCCGCTCGTACAAAAACAAATGTAAAACCCGAATACATCACGATTTAAAACTTTTTGCTCGCTTTACTAATGTTTACGTTAATTGTATTTCTAGACAACGACAGTGTGGACTCTGTTTCGAGCGCAGTGCAAGACAGCGATCAAGAACTAACCAACAAATCAAAGTAAATAATATAATTATTACGTCTCACGCGTTTATACCTAATAAAATATTTTTAATGCAATATCACAACGTTTGGGAGAGAGGAGAGGAGGCCAACATGACTTTTTAGTAAAACTTTAGTAGGTAAAATTTCCATTAAATGTCCTCACGTTATGTTGAAGATTTTTATATACAGACAATATATAGTGTATTATTTTGAAAAATAATAAATTGTAATACCTAATTAATTTCCCAAAAATAAAACTGACAAATATTTTAGATGGAAATTATTACGATATGTATGTTTTAACTTACAACGTCTTATAATTTACAGAGGGTCGGTTGTTCGGTGGCATAGTTTTCAAAAGACCAAACATCGGCCGAATGCCTTGACGGGACAAATGGTCGGGTCGCTCACGGTTGGCCAGCTATTGGTGTTGCGGAAGTTCGCTCTTCTCAAGCTGACTGCCATCATGGAACGGTATTGTCCGACACACCGGACCGGATGGAATTGGGAATTGCCCAAGTTTATGCGCAAAACCAAAATGCCCGATCCCAAAGGTACGTACGCTACAGAGGCGATGGGGTAACACACAATGAAACGAAACAAGACATATTGCAATTCCGTATATGAATTGAATATTATTATTGTTATTTAAAAAACATTATTATTTTTTTTTTTCATTTTTCTCTATAATCGTTATTTGTTTTAGACAAGACCGTTTTCGGCGTTCCTCTGATCGCCAACGTACAAAAATATGGTACGGCACTGCCACCGTTCGTCCAGTCCGCTTTTCGGTGGCTCGAAGACAACGCTCTCGACCACGTGGGGTTGTTCCGGAAGCCTGGCGTCAAATCCCGAATACAGCGCTTAAAGCAACTGGCAGAAGCCGACCCAGACGATGTGAAGTTCGAAAACCATCAGGCCTACGACGTGGCCGACATGGTGAAGCAATACTTCCGTGAGTTACCGGAGGCCTTGCTTACCAACAAACTGTCCGAGAGTTTCATCGCCATTTTTCAACGTGAGTATTGTATTAGTATAGTGAGTACCTATATAATATGTAATGTACAATTTTAAACTTTAAATACTATCATCAATACCTCACCAAATCTCAAAGTAACCCGTGCAGGGAGATTCACTGCTTTGCTTTGTTTATCGTATTCTGTTTCGACCCAGGCTCCCTCGAAAAAATGTCAAATTGTCAGATGTGGCATGTTAGTTAAATATTGGTCATATTTTAGTTAAAATGATATTGGTCTGGATCCAAATCTTGGTGCTATAGGAATTCTTGGGATAATATTTCATGTGTTGCCGAGTAGTAAGGATTAAACTTTGTTTTTAATGTTAGAGTTGATTTCGGGGAAACCTTTGTTTAATAATATAACACTTTACACATACTAAAATATGTACCCACGTAATATGCGTAAACAGACGTTCCGGTGTACTTGCAAAAGGAAGCGGTCCATTACACGGTGCTGCTGTTGCCTGACGAACACCGCGAAGCCCTGTTCGCGCTGCTCGACTTTCTGTGCCGGGTGTCGTCCAGGAGCAACGTGAACCAGATGTCCGCCAGCAACCTGGCCGTGTGTTTGGCTCCGTCGCTGTTCCACCTCGGGAACGCCGGCGCCTGGTCGTCGTCACACCCGCACGGTGGCTCCGCCGGAGGGTCGACGCCGTCCAGCCCGGTCACGTCACACAACCGTTCGTCGTCCGTGTCGCCACGCCGGAACCACCATCAGTCGTCTGCGGCCTCCGCCGCCGCCGTCGGTCTGCCCGATTCCAAGCAGCTGGGACAGAACAAAGCGGCGCACGACTGCTTATTGTTCCTCATCAAGCACTACCGTCAACTTTTCGCAGTATGTATATATATCACGCACACAGTAGTGTAATTGTGGTGTGCAAGAGGGGGCACTTCCCCCCCTCCGGAAATCGTTTGCCCCTCCAAAGATACGCCAACAGTAGAAATCTTTAAACCTTCTAAAATAAAGAAATAATACGTAATAGGGACATTTTAACGTAGATTTGTAAGATAAAAATATTTTTTTCCTCAAATTATATCAATTTCACGTTTTTCTTGTTTTATAATATGTTAACGTATTGTGAATTTTATCGCATTAGTTGGGTTACAAATTTAACAAAATAATATTATTTCATGAAATATTATTATAGAATATTATCATCTCATTATTTTTTTCAAACAAGTTACCTTAATTTCTTTTTTTAATTAACTCTTTGGTAGGTACCTTATACTATTAATACTATTGAACGATATGGAGAGCACCTACGATTTGTTCCTAAGCCATAAAATGAGTTTTAAGATTTGAGTAAAAACAAACAAATAGGTTATGGTTTCGATTTTGGTTATTAATTATTGTACCCCCAATAGTTGTTTACCCAGTTACGGCCACTGCATTTATATTTCTATAATATTATACCATGTGACAATACTTATAATTTATATACGTAGGTACCTAATACGCATCACATGACGAGATGTCTCTCTCGGCCTTATTATAAGTGATCGAGTAACCAAATTTGGCCAAAATCTCATCCCGTCTATATGTATATAGGTTTTATGTACTTATCTGCTAAACCTATTCTATCATATAGTAATAATTATTCGTAGCTTATACACTTGCTATATTTGTTCGGTGGCCGACTAACACGAACTTATAATAATAAATATGTTAGTTCTAATTATAAACTATAGGTATTATAATACAGTCAGATACGAAATCGATCTATCTATATCTGATACGTTACGATCTGACGATTACACCCCCCCCCCCCCTTCACACACACACATACATTTTGCTCTAGGTTATTATCTGGTTTATTAATCTGCGTGGTATTTGTTCCCTGATCAGATGTCAGATGACGTCATGAGTCAGTGCCATTTCAGCTATATGGACGAGAGCATACCAATAAGTCTCGAAGAGCTAGGTGCGGAAATGGGCCACGACTGGAGAGGATACCTGAACGTGTGTACGTCGGCGTTGCTTAAAGAAGCTAAAGACAAGTAAGCAAGAAGTCTAATTTGTATTCGTAAATGTATACCTATTATATGCTTGATATTATCATCATTGTAATGCCTAACAAAAAACAATAGTAAACAAAAGAAAAACCAACTCTAGTCTCTTGTGATTACAATTGTATACACTCTATGAAGTAGTAGACCGTATAGACAACTGGTGTAGTATGTAATATGTATCCTATAAACTATATTTACTCGTCTAAAGTTTAAACTTTATTTGATGTAATTAAATAACATCAATATAATATAAGGAATAACACAATATAGGGGTGTGTAAAATGTTAATATCGCCCTATTGCTTCTATAGGTGCAAATCATACTATAGGACATACAGGATTATCTCTATTGTACCTTAAGTTTTAGAACTATGAGTAACTTGGCCGTGGATCGCTTCCGTGGACACACACACACGCAGCCTTTTTTAACACATAGAAAAATAAAATATTATATATACCTATAGAATCCACTACGCCCAGATATTATAATGTTGATCTGAAAATCGACAACTCCGGCGCAGTCACGTAAATAATATACGCTGTGCCCACGTGTGTTTTCAGGAACAGGGGGTGGATGGCCGTGGGCAGTTTCGAGAACGTCGACATATCGTACAAGAAGGTCGGCGACGGACACCCGTTGCGGCTGTGGCGGGTGTGCACGGAAGTGGAGGCGCCACCCGCCGAGGTGCTCGCCCGGATCCTGTGGGAGAGGCACGTCTGGGACGCGGACCTGGTGTCGGCCAGGGTGGTGGCCAAGATGGACGCGCGCGCCGACCTGTACCAGTACGCGGTCTCGGCGATGGCCCCGCATCCGGCCAAGGACTATTGCGTGGCCAGGTCGTGGCGGACCGATCTCAACCGGGGCGGTTGCGCAGTCGTTGAGACGTCCGTCGAACACCCGGACGCTAAGCAGCCGGCGGCGGGTGCGGTCCGTGGCATCGTCCTCGCTTCCAGGTACCTGATCGAACCTTGCGGTTCGGGCCGGTCACGAGTACTGCATTTGTCAAGGGTCGACACTAAGTGAGTGTACTTTTGGATTTTACCGTTTTTACATTTCTTGACGTTCTTATGTACCTTCTCGTATGTAGTTACGCAAAAAAATATAATTATAGAGATAGACCACACGGATAGGTTTTTTTAAATTTGATAAGATATCTGAAAACAAATTTTAATTTGTTATGAGACTTAATAAATTTAGATCGAACATTTCATACATTAATACATTTTAAATATCAAATCAAGACGACAATAGAATCAAAATGTGAATTCACTGCGGTTGATATTTTTATATTTTCAAATGTCGATAAGTGTAGTTAGTCTAAATCTGCAGTTAAAACTCTGTCTAAAATAAAAGTATCCTGTGCAGGCGGCGCCGATTTTCGTCCATCGAATAAATTGGTTTTTGACGACATTTTTCGTTTGTTACGATCGACTACTGCCAAAAAAATGCTTTACCGTGTTAATCTTAACAAATAGACACCTACAAATGTTGCAAAGGTGCGTGGTAGAATAATAAAGTGATGCTCCACATAAAATAATCTGCATAGAATCCTCATATTTTAGAAATACTTATTACGATTTTAGAAAATAATCATTGGGACTCAAACTTTAAGTCAACCGCGTGTCTTAAGAAAAATAATGTAGCAAATATTGATACGACGTTTATTCTGGTGACTTGTTAGTGTGTGATAAGTATAAATGCAGTGGTGTATATGTCTATTATTTTTAATCGGTGCACTACACGGTTGTATGGGCCTAGAACCATGGTTTTAATTTTTTTCCTTATCAGCTAGACATTGTTACCCAATGTCGCAAAACAGCCAAATTATTTGCATATTTATTCGTTAGGTATGAAACAGTATTGATATAAGTATGAAAATATTCAAATGTCCTGCAGCGCAATAGTTTATTTATTTTTTATGTTTTTAACATATTATAATTTTATCTATAAATATTTTAAAATAAATAGATATAATATTTCTCATACTAATTGAAAATAATTATCATATAATATTTCAGTTTTAAAATATTATAGCAGCCCACTACTATTGTGTTGTATTTTCCTAAAAAAATGATTAAGCAAAAATAATAAATACATTTTTTAATTAAAATCATTACATATTTGCATTAGTGTTGGGCGTGGATGAAGTAAATAATTTCTATACACGCCACGATTAGGTCTTGATTTGAATATTTGATAATGATAATAAAAAAAAAACTTTACAATATCGCGTTGTATAATTATATATAATACATTACAGTTCAAACATTTTGTGTTTGTTATTTCAATATATTATGTATATAATAACAAATTATATTTATTTGAAATATAAATAAATGAAAGGACAGAGAGAGATGGAGTGGTGTGGCGGAAGCGGCGATGGACCTACGAGGCCCGGAACAAGCCAAAAAAAAAATAAAAAAAATATGATAATAAAATATTATAATAACGACGTCGTTGACATTTTTCAGGGGCAGGACGTGCGAGTGGTACAACAAGATATACGGACACATCACTTCCAAATATTTGTCCGCGATACGAAAATCTTTCGAACACTCTGCTGACGGCCCCGAGAGCAAAGTATGACTCGGACTCCGATTATTATTGGTTTTCTTTTTTTAATACTGTTGTTATTATTATCGTTATTATTAATCGTTCTCCCGTAAACGATTTCCGCGTCTGCGTCCACACAATATAATAATAATATACCATTAATAATAATTATATTAATTATTAATAGGTAGGTACCTGTGTAATATATCCAATATTGTACATAATGTTAAGTGTTATACGATCGGACGACGAGTCGCGACAGACGCGTTCAAATATTATATATTTGTATTATTGTATTATTATATAATTTTTTTTATTATTATATTATATTATTATCATTATTTTATTTTGAATGTTCTAACTATACAGAATATTGTTATATAAACCAGACCGCGTTGTTACAAAACAGTAGACTGATCGGGGTACGTATACACGTGCCCCTCCCCTTCCGACCTCCTAGAAAACACAAAACTCGTATCGGTTTTTTTTTTTAATGAATTCGTCAAATTTATTATTACGAATTATTTTTGCTTACGAATAAAAACACTGACGCAGTGATATGCTACTATCAATAATATTATTATCGTTATATTATATTATATCGTTCACGCCAAACTGTGTGCAGGGTATAGTTTTCGATTGTATTTTAAAAATTAATTCGCATACCAATTAAAAAAGTTCCTATGATGTTATGATTTATATTGTACAACAACAATGTTATTATATTACGCAAAAACTGATAATTCAGATAATTTGATATTATAATACCGCGATTTGACTTATATTACTACCTATTACACTCTGCATGTATATAATCCAAAAGCGATACCTATCACGGACAACAAACACTGTTAAAAATGTTAAAATTCAAATGCCGACAACGGGACCATAATAATATATTATTGTTGATTCATGCCGAGAGTAAAAACACATCACATTATATTATAATTTATAATAGACATTTTACTTAATTTTTAAGCGTTCGAAATGTATATTTTACCATTTTATTTCTTTTTTTATAATTATTATTATTATTTCTGTGCATTGTGTTTGTTAATAGCTATAATAAGTATACTATATTATTATGTAGGTGCCACTACCTTATTTTTTCAAAAAAAATCCCGCATTTTATGTTTTGAAATATAAACTATTATTATGCGTTTATAAACTAATATAATATATGTTTGTACTTTTCGTATCGTAAGACGTACTATCGTGTATAATATAATTATTATTATTATTATTATTATTATTGTTCAGTGTTAGAATATAGTTACCTTATTATATATTTTTTTTCTTGTGTTAAATTATGATTTAGAAATATTATAAAATAAAAAATATTGTTCTATGTTCAGTACAAAACGATTGTATTATACTTTAGCCAAATATATATTGAACATCGATCACTATACCCATATATAGGCATATGATGGCTATATAATATATTATATCGTTGAGCATAAATTCAGTAGAAAATGTACATTGCGCAAGTATTGTTCATAAATCATAACTTATGAATACTATAATATTATGTAGGTAACGAGTAACAAAATACACTTAAAATGACTTGAATTTTATAATTATATGAACGGTGTTTGGCAAAAAGCTTGATTCCGACTTTTTAATTTATTTATTAAGCACATAAAAAATAAATGTTAACAGTTATCAAAAATTATTATAATAGTACACTAGCAAATATTATAATATTTTATGTAATATTAAATTAGAATAATTTTAAACTACTTATAAATATATTAAGATCTCCAGACTTCAATACTACCTTCTTGCAAACAATTTTGCAAGTTTTGTCAGGCACTTGCCTGATTCGGTCATTCGGGCCTTATATCAACCTTCCCTAACACCTTTTGCGTTGGTCTGCGAATTTCCAAATTCTTCTCTCCATATTATACCATCCAAACCCTATAATAACACTCGAAAACTCAGGGTGTCTTCATAACTATACAAGTATATAACCATCATGGCGTCGTGTATAAAATTGTGTAACACACATAATCAGGCTTTTATAATTGTGACCACTAAATTTGGGTCAATGCTCGTTTGAAGTATATAGGAACTCTCCATTGATTTTTTCGACGAAGTACCATATGCTCGGTATAAAACATAATATAACATATTTACATATAATCTTCTATACCGTGACAAAGTACAAAGTTAGCATTCTATACTCATATTGCCAGGCCCGTGAAAAACGATGATTTTTAAATTCCTCTTATTATCATATTTTAGGCGTAGTCCATTTGCACCCAAAATAAAAAAAATAAAACCACGATTTATAGCCCAATTGTGCCTATTTGACATGCAACGTTGCAATCGTTTTCGAAATAACTAAGATATTATGTTTCTAATAATATTTCCACACTATTAATTATTATTTTTAATAAAATCCATAATAATAATTAATTTACATAATAAAATGATCAGATACATTTTTGTGTAAAACCAGAAAATAAAAAGAGAAATTATTTATTTCTTAGTTAGGATTAAAGAAGATAAAATTAAAGGAATATATAATAGCGAAAGGAATCTCAAACTAGCCAATATTAAAAATCGGTACCAAAAAATAAATGCTATAATATTTCGAAATTAAGATATCGGATTCATTTAGGTTTCTATACCTAAGCATATTCAAGTTACCAAATTGTTTTTAACGTATATTGAATTATAGTTTATTAAATACGTTTAGAAACCGGAAATTTAGCTCGCTCGCAGAGTGGGCTTTCTTAAGTTGTTTATTCCTTAAAATGCTTAAAATTATTAAATTAGAAATTCGTTAAATTGCTTAGTTGAGCAGGGTCAGTCCGGTCCGGCCTATATAGTGTAAACGTGCGATCACACGGTAGGCCCTTCTCTAAATAATAAAAATGTTTTATAGGTAATTTACTTATTTACTTATATTTAAATACATATTGTGCATAACTGTGAACTTGCTTGTTGCGATGGTCATGGCGTTGTATCATAAGATTAATAAAGTTAATATGGTAATATGCTCAGTGGTGTTATATCCCCCCCCCCCCTCGTTGACCCATAAATCCCCTTATGTGTGTCTTTGGTACTACCCCACAATGCATTTAAAATATTTAAATGTATTATCCCCCCCCCCCATTGAATTTTCCTGGGCCATTGATTAAGTTAATAATAGGTTCATAACATTCAACAAATAAATCGCTATTTTAATTATTCAGCGACACAGATATAATAATGTAGCTAGTTACGAGGTACCTAACGTAGGTACCTACGTTATCTTGTATTTAATACATTGTAATAACGTAATCAACAGATTTAAAAACATGAGTATAACCTATAAAAATTTAAAAGTGGTAATGAGAAAAAGAAAAATTGTTTTTAAAAATAGATGCTGTTGAGTATTCATCCGAAAAAAAGAAATTTAACTTTTTGAAAACTTAACAAAGTTCAAATCTGGTAATGTGTACAATGGTCAATGGCTATAAATAAGGTGAATAAGTGCATAAATTAATTAATTATCTGAAAATGTAAATTAGAATTTCAAATGAAAAATAGTTCTCACAGTGAGATCTCAAAAAAAAATGTGGCCGTTCTAATTTATAACACACATTCTATTTATTCATAATTTACCTTTAAATAAATCGTTTACACTGGCTATAGAAAATAATATTCTTCAATTCAAATAGTTTAGTTCAATGGTTATTCTTAAACAACTAAATAGGTAGGTATTATTGTTGGTATACATATTACATAACAATCGTTAGCACTAAAGCGAGTTCAGTTCCATAATTTTTGGATTGTCATTATTTTTAATTTTACATTTTTATGACGTGATGCATATTATTCTGTTTAAATCATTTTAGATTCTGAGCGGAGCGATGAATGTATTGATTTTACAATGATGTGTGTTTTTTTATTTATTTTGTTGTGTCTGTGTACACGATAAGTAGTCGAAATAATTCTTCGATTTTCAACAACAATATCTTGTTTGATGGGAAAGTGAATCTAGTTGGTGCATTCAGGAGGTCATTTTTTAAAATTTCCAATAGTTTTCAAAGGAGCAAGGAAAAATTAAAGCAAATTAAGGATAAACGGGAATTTTACGGAATTTTACGCAAAATCGATTTTAGATTTTAGTAAAATTCTAAAAAAATTACCACAGATACATGAAATTTTCACTGGTTGTTTATATTAGCATTTTCTACAGATGATAAAATTTTCAAAATATTTTGAATTGTTTTGAACTGTTTACGGACATACTCAGTTTCCTATATTTTAGGTTTTTTTTTTATGAATGTCAATTTAATTTTATTTGTTGGGTAAAAAAGCTTGAAAATTTAATACAAGGATCCTAATATATTGTTACAATGACTTAAAAATTTATAGTCACAATTTTTTTTTATAAGCATTTAAAGTTAAAATTTTAGCAAATACGTTAAGAAAATTTTCAAATTTTTTAGCTTAAGATTGTAAATTTAAGACAAAGTTCCACGTAAGTAGGTTATTCTGTAACTAAAAAATCTTAAAAATATAAATACACAGTTTTTTTTTATAGCTATTTTATGATTAATTTTGGAAACAAAAATTGAAACATCAAATTTTTTTTTTTTTTTATTTAACTCTTGAAAACAATAAATATATTTAAGTAGGTATCTATATATAGCCTAATCTAACTTCCCCATGTCATTTAATGCACCGTCTATCGTTATTAGCTACGAAATAACTACAGAAATACCTGTAATGTTATTCATGATAATAATATTATAAGGTCGGTATACGTTTTTTGCTTCCAGTCACAAAACTGGGAGTCACGTAGAAACGAAACGATAAACACTTCACAGCCTAATTATAAATAATATACCATTTGAACAGAATAATTACGTTCAGTATTTCACAGACGATTAAATCAGAATTTTTCAAAATCGATAGCAAAACGTCGAGACATATAATATATATTATAAAGATGATCGGGGGTCCGATCGTAGTTTTTCGGGGACTCCCATTTTTTTACATTTCGTACACAGCCATACAGGACGTCCAATAAAGAGATTATCAAACATAAAACAAATATTATCCGACCTAAAAATAATGACTTAAATTCAAATACTTGGTTAATGTTTGCTCTTTACTGGACGCCATGTACATATTTTTTGTAGGTTAAATTGTGTACCCGATTCTTCAACTCGACACACTACATATCTATTAAGGTATATAATATGCACTTAGTCCAGTCACGCATGTGCAGTATAATATGTAATTTGATGAGTAGAAAACCGAATTCCGAATTACTTGTATAGATTTATTATCGAGATACGCCGGTATATACGTAGCACCGCATTTCAGGTGTGTTCATTTTTTCCCGGGCGAAATCTGATGATACAGATAGTATCAATATATAGATAGTATAACATGAATTATAATAGTAAACAGATTATAGATAAGTACCTAACAACCTAATAAAATATCCTTATTGACCGTCTCCGTTCTGCAAAATTGTTTTTTGCAGGTAAATACCTAAGTAAATTGTTATCACTACAGAAAAAAAACTAATAGCAAATATATTGTATTAAATCTTATAGATGTTCAATTAAACATTTTATGAATTATTAATTTTTGTGATTTTGATGAATTTCGTAAAAATAGAAGCTTTAAATGCTTACAACTTATGTAAAAAAGAATACTGGACTGGATTTTCAACATAATATAATTGTTGTAAGAATGTCTTATGAGTTATGACTTTATAAGTAACCTTATACTGGCATATTGTCAAGCTTATAAAACTTTTAGCAAACATTGTATTTTATTAATCAAAAATAAGTTTAAAAGAAGTGAAACATTTGAAAAATCTATAATTAGCACAAAATAGCCAAAATGTTTATAAGTTATAACATGTCTAATACCTAATAAATAAAATTTGCTAATTTAATGAACATTTCAAGTCTCTACAGTTGTTCTTTTTTGAATTTTACTAATTTTTAATTCAATAAAAAATATAATGTCCATCCTTGTGATTTGTGAATTGTGATTGCCATCCGCCACCATATCGTTTTTAGATCATTTTGTTATGGATAGACTGATAGAGCTATTGACTAAATTGTTGAAACCAACATAACTAAGCGGACTTGGCACAATAATGCATATGCATACGCACAATTTATATCACGTTTATGACTTATGATCCGCCATGATATCGATAAGTACAATATTATGTTTCGGTTTGAAATTTAAAGGAGGTCAGCACAATATATTTGGTAATATTTGTCTTTTTCAGGCCATACGGACAGAAACATCCTCTTAAAACTTCATTATTATTATTATTATTCAGAATAATGGCTTCAACACCTGGGTCATTATAGCCGGTATTGACATATTTTGCACGAACATTGGTTACATTATTTTAATGGTGTTTTCACTTATTGGATACTAGTTTTTAGTATCGGACATCATTGTTTTTATTCTTTTTTTATTATATGAGTAAAAAATAGTAATAAAACTAACAATAATGCTCGTATGTTTTGTCTTAAAAGTCCGGTTAAAAATCCAGGCATCTCTTTTTACACTCGGAAGTATTTATTTAATTTATAAATAATAGGTATACTTATCTACAACCAAATATTGTTGTGAAGTAAAAAAAAGTTAGGTAAACAAAGAAAAAGTGCGTGTACAATACTATATTGTCACAATAAAAGCGTTACAATATTTAAGTGTGAATAATAAATATATAGCTGTTTTTAATATAATATACCTATTAATTTTCCATCTGTTTTGAATAGTGATTTCGGTAGACACTTTGGCACTCATGATTAGTTGGGCAACCATACTATCTTAAATCGTGCTATATATACTATAAAATAGTATACTAACTATATTTTATAGTTTATAGGTATATCCAAGCCTGGGCGTAAACGAGTTAAAAAGTTAAAGTTAAGTTAATTTTAACTTTTTAAAATGTAATTGTCACTAACTTAATTTTTAACATAACTGATTATTATTAATATAAACTTAATAAATAACGAGTTACTTCTAATCAAATCCAAATTTAGTTTTTATTATTTTAAACCATATAGTTGGCTAAAATATAGAAAAAAAAATGTTTAAATTAATTAATTTAAGTCGATAAGTTAATTATAAGTTATCATATTATAACTCTTAACTTAACTGAGTTTAAAAAAAAATTAAAATAACTATTAACTTTAAACTTTTTAAAAAATTTTCTATTAACTTAACTCATTAAAAATTATCGTTAACTTGCCAAGGCTTGGGTATACGTTAATAATCTAAGGTGTTGAGTACTTGGTTATATGCGCCCTCTATGGATTTAACCATGATTAATAAACCGTGGATTTACCTGGTAGTTATACCTGATGTTAGGGACGTTCTTTGAATTATACGTTTTTATTAAGCTCGTTACCGACTTCATACTTATAGACAATGATAATGAAAATTTGAAAATGAAATATGATTAGTAATCACGATCAAATATTCAATCTTACTCTCTCTGGTCTCTATCTACAATAATTCTAATTTATTCTAATAATATTATTAAATAGCCAAATACGTTGAACAAACTCAATTTTTCAATCGAGTACAGTTGTAGTATCTACATGTTGGATATTATGTTGTATTTTATGTAAAATCAATTGTTCACTTGTTCAGGTGAGCCATAAATCAGAATATTATTAAAACATAACTATATATTATTATGTATTTTTAATTCATAACCTTTTTGTAATCTGTCATTAGTCTCATTACCTGTTGTTCATATTTTTGAGTCAATAGAATATCATCATGTCTGAGACAAACATGAATGACGAACTGGGTAAGTACCTGTTTAGTAAATACATTTTCACTGGGTTTTCAATAATCTGGTATTTTAATCGCTTTATGTATACAGTGCTCTTGGAGAGAGTGTTCTTCCGCCTCGGTTCGGCCGATACAGATACTCAGCTCTCTGCTTGTATTAATAACTTTTTAGTACCAGTATTACAAAAGTTATCTTCTCCTCATGAATCCGTCAGAAACAAGGTATTAGTCAAATTTAAATTTAAGTTTCATTGTCATTATTGTAATGTTAATAATTCTAGGTTGTTGAGCTATTAACTCACATCACAAGAGTGATTAAGCAAAGTCCGAGTATTTTACTTCCTGTTGATCAGTTAGCTACACTTTTGTCTACGTCCACAAACAATTTTGTATTGGCAAGTATCTTAATATGACATAATATACCTATTAAAATACTTTGAGTTGTATAATTTACATGTTTATATTTTTAGAATTTTACTGTGGTGTTTGTTAAAACTAGCTTTGGCCGTATAGATAACAATAAAAAAGTTGAACTCATCCCCTCTCTTATTAATTCTATAGCCAATAAGTCAATCGCTCACCAGGAAAGGTAATAAAAAATTTAATACATAATTTTTAAATGTGTAAATTTTTAGGTAGCATGATTTTTTATTTTAAATTTAATTTTCTAGCATTTTATTACTTATAATTGGGGTTCTTAATAAAACAAATGTTCAAGTAGCAAGTAAGGGTGTAAAAGTCATTCAACAACATCCAACATTGAAAACTGTAATGTTACAGTTAATGTTAGATGTACTATTATTGCCTTATAAATGGAGTGGATCAGATGAAGTTCCTGTAGCTGGATTTAACACACAATCTCTAAAAAGGCTGCGGCTTAACATACCTTTGATATTTATGGATGCTGATTATCACGAACAAGTAATATACTTAATGATCTCTATTTTTTTATTTAATTTTTAATATTAGAAAAATTTATAATGAGTATAGGTTAAATTAGGTATTTTGGGTTTGATATCAGCAAACATTTTTGAATCACAATCAGTATTAATACATTCAGTTGTTGGGGCTGCTGATACGAGATATATGGTAGCTAATTCTGGTGGAAATGAATTAAGAAAAATTACTTGGTTAGTTAAAGTAAAAATATTAAATTGTAATTTACCATTGATGTTTTATTTAATATATAATTGTTATGTACAATTAGTGAGATTGACTGGTCCAAACCATCTACTATGATGCCATTATATGCATTATTTATTGGCACTAGTTTAAACAAACAAGAACCAGCAAATAAAAAAGAACCAGCTTGTGTGCGAATTAGATTAAAGATACTACCATGTTTATGTTTAAGCAAAGGCGAAGAATCTGTCATTTGGCCGCAATGCATGCAGGTTTGTTCTGTTAAATTTAATAAATGTTATTAATTTACCACTTTAGTTAAGAATTGATCACATTAAATACAATAATTTTTATAAATAATAATTTTTATATTATAATAGTTTTATATACCTATTTATTTTAGATTATTTTTGATTGTTGGAATGGCGAGAATACTAACCAAAGGCTCAAAAACTTGGCATTACAATTTACACAAATCATCATACAACAGTAAGTTTACTTGTAACATAATTATTAATTACATATGTCATGTGATAAACTTGGTATTAGTGTAGACGCCATCGAATAATTAATACTATCGAATAGTCCTATATCCAATTGCTATCATAAACAATCAAATATTATAATACATATCCAAACAATTGTTTATAAACAAAGTATTATTAATTTAATGAATCAATTATGATCTATTGGAATAGTTTGAATAGTAAAAACTTTTGGTAATTATTTATTTGATAGTGATCATCACTATTTGAAACAGTTTATAAAATGTATACACTAGTATTGAATTGTTACTACATTTTTGTTCTTATAGAAAACCGGCTAAAATTCTACTTCAAGCTACTCCAATTTTATTAAATTCTGGTCTGTTAAAATTACTAAAATCACAAGATCTTGATTTAAATGGAAAACAGATGACATTTACTCTAATTGGTTTACTGATTTCTAAAGTACCTACTTCAGTAAAAGAAGACTTAGTTCTACTGAATTCATTTTTTGATGCTTTGATAAAAGTATACAGGTTATTTATAAAATAAATAAATCTTTTTCACTATTAATTATTATCATTTGTTCAGGAAACGTCCCCAGATTTGAAAGGATCAATTCGATCAAGTTTAATCTCTATGTGCAGTGCATATACTGACTCTACTAAACTTACTGACATTTTGAACATGATCTCACATTATTGTAAAATGTCTGATGGTCTTCTAAAGCAAGTTACAACACATTATTTATCGTATCTATTTCCTGCCGATGATGCAAAGTCAAGATTACTGTTGATTCTGTCACATTCATCTTCTATTGGGTACAACAAAATTATTATTTTAAGAAATTTAAATGAACGGTTTTAATAAGCAATACTGATAATGTTTTAGTGATTCAGATTTGAAAAAAATATTATACAGTGTGGATGAAGCTGGTAATCTTATTGGTAAAAATGAAAAGGCACTGCTATTGCCTCGATTCCCAGATATGGTGATGACTGTTATTGACAGTAATCAACAGTTTGACTCGTCTGTTCTATTAGATGTTAGTTTTCTAGTTATAGATAATGATTATGAATAAATAAATAAATATTAAATTATTCATTATACTTTTATATTTAGATAGCTGAATATCTCAACCATTGCTTGATATTTAGTGCTGGTCTACCAGTTACATACAATACTTTATATCATCCATCAGAACATACACCAGATATTTGTAAATATTTGTCCAAAGTTTATCAGTCTGATGCAAAAATTGTCGATCATTATTTTAAACTCATGATGCAATTGTTAGAAATCAAACCCAGTGTTATACCCCTCAATAATTTATTAGCATGTGTTGCGGCTTTACCAAATGAATTGAAAAATCAGTACACCAAGGATTTAAATATAATTCGGGTAAATATTGATTTTTTTCTACAAAATCAAAGAACTAACAAACAATCAAATTATAGAAATTATTTGTGTCGAATAACGAAGATATGCGACGAATAAGTGGAATACTGTATGGTATAATTTTATCAGCTGTGGACGAATCAATGTCTGAAAAGCGCATTAAAGAATTAATATCAGCTTTAATGGATAAAAACCGTAGTAAATCATTGGATTTATATGCTTCCTTGTATGCCCTATCAGCACTGCAAGAGTATCAATATTACAATAATACAAGTTGTCCCCCATTGGTCGGAGAGGATACATTTACTTCACTTGGTGGATAAAATATATTATTAAATCTTTTATTTATTATACACTAATATATTATAATATTATCATTTATCTTTATTTAGTGACATTACTCGATGACACAAGTCCTTTAATAGTTGGTGCTGCTTGTGATGTGATTGGTGCAATTGGAAGGCTAAATCCATTACCCACTGAAGAGTCTAAGAAATCAACACTAGTAAAAAAACTATTAAAAATTTCATTTAATAGCTCAACACTTTCAAAGGTAAAATTAAATCAAACATAACTTCTGAATCAAACAATTTTACAAATATTATGTATTTCAGATCAGAAACAAAGCAATTAAATGCACAGGGTTGATTTGTGTTGGAGAAACCTCATCAAGAAGTAAAGATATTATTAAAGAATATTTAGACAACACTAAATATGTATGTATTTATCCTTTATTTATTTTCAAATATTTTATTATTTTATATTTTTATTTATTTAAATTATAGACAAAAGATATAGAGATACATTTATCAATCGGTGATAGTATATCTTGTGCTATTCTTGGACCTCGATCAAAAATGTCTCGAAACTTTTGGACATGTAATGAGGATGAGTTTAAAAAAAATATATCAGATTTATCTGTCAATGAATGTGAGAAATTGGCTGATTACTTTTTAAATAGTATATTAGAAAAAGTTCAGTCTGAAGATCATCCGAATTCAAAACAGGTAATTAAAATAAAAATAATTATTATTTTAAAATATTGTTTGATAAACTAGGGTATTATTTTAAAAATCATTCCTAATTTTAAAATTATACATCATTTATGACATAATAAAATCAATTATTGATTGTTTATACATTGTTTAGGTATAATAATTAATAAGTAATAACTTTTTTTTGACTAATGTACAGTATTTAATATTTATATTTAGGCATGTTGTGTTTGGATGTTTAATGTATTGGAAGAATGTAACACATTAACTTCAGTAAACCAAAAACTTGCTCGTATTCAAACTGCTTATGTTGCACTCCTGGCAGAAAAGAATAGTATGTATAATTATTAGTTATTACTATGAATAAATCATATATAATTAACCATGTATATAAATAATATTTTGTGCTATGTATGCGCTGTTTTTTTCTAGACTACATCAGAGATATTGCTTCTAAGGCTTTGATAAATGTATACAAATATGAAGCTGATGATCGTAAAGAACCTATTTTAAAATTGCTTATAAAACAATTATCAGAATATATGGCAATTGGAAATAGTGTCAAAGATAGTTCTGGGTAAGAGGAATTTAAAAAGTTTTATTCTGATTTAATGTTAGTTATTTTTTAATATATGTAAATATTTGATTTGCAGAGGTATTTTGTCAACATACAAAGAATTGTGTTCATTAGTAATTGATCTGAATAGACCTAAATTATTATATAAATTTATACAATTAGCAAACTATAACAAGAAAAAGGTTAGTATGATTGTATTTCTTACAATAAAACAACACGCTTTTTATTAATTATATTTTATATATTTTTTTTTATTTTAAGGAATCTAAATCAAAGTTGGAAATCGATGAACAACTTAATGAACAATTGCCATTTATTATTCCGAGGCTGTATCGATATCAATATGATCCAACACCGATTGTACAAACTTCAATGAGTGCTATTTGGAGTTATCTTGTATTAGATACACGTTTCACTGTAAATTTTTTACTGAATTTTTTTTTAGGATCTCATAAATGTATTGGTTTTACCTTGATTTTAGTTTTCTGTCTGTCATCACGTTTTAAAGCATAGAAACATAAACATTTTTTTTTAGGTTGACAAATATCATAAAGAAATTTATGTGGATTTAGTAAAAAACATAACCTGTCCTGACTGGCGAGTTCGAATTTCTGTTTGTCAGGCTATCCCTTCATTTTTGCAATATACCGGGGATAAAATATTCACGGTAAATATTAGTATTATATTGTATTTCAATAATATGTATAATTAATATTTAAATGATTTGAAATTTATAGAATTGTTTGGATTTAACAATTGAAGCATGGAAACAACTCATAAGAGTGATGGATGATATTCATGAGGGCACTAGAACCGCTGCTACGTCTACTGCTAAAACATTATCCAAAGTATAAATAATTAAATTTATGTTTATTGTTTGATTCCTATTTTATTGTACAAATGTGATGTTTTTGTTTAGCTATGCGTGAATGAATGCACCACAAATACCGTACTGCTACAATTACTCTTGCCAATAATTTTAGACAGAGGTCTGTATCACACCGAGTCGAGTATACGGGCAGTGAGGTAAATACGGTTTTTAAATATTTTTATCATTATAATTGCATATTATGATGCATATTTAATTTTAGTATGGATATGATATCTCAGTTAATTGTCAATTGTGGTGACAAATTAAAAGGAGACTTGGCAAAATTAATAATAGCACTTTTGAGAGGTGCGGATAAAGTAGAAACACCAACTATGAGTATTTCAAGTGTTATGTATGGAGCTAATCCCAACATTCAAGAATTTATAGACTCTCGGCGTGCTGCTTCAGCAAGAACACTGAGTTCAAGTGATGTACTATCAAAGGTAATTCCATAAAAATATAAGTAGTAAATTTGTATTCAGAAATCTTATATTATTTTATTTGAACTTTCAGAGCTTACTTTATATTGATGAGACAGTGTTGCAAGATTTAATACCTCTCTTACAAGATCTTCTAACCACTAATATTGGATTACCTACTAAAGTTGCTACATCACATTTTATTAGTTTGTTGATCACCCAAAAGCAACTACAGGTCAACTCAAAATTTTTAGGTAAAGCGCTTGTCACATTTAATAATTATATAATATATCGTATATTTACCTATAAGTACATTTTTATTTTAGAAAAAATTTTAAAATCCTTAATGAAAGGTATTACTGACCGCAACACTACAATTAGAAAAAGCTATGCGTCTACTATAGCTATAATCACTACAGTCGCAAAAGATACTACTGTTAACAAGTTAATTCAATCATTGAGAGATGTGTACATCGAAAATGAAGGTAAATGTGTCTTATAGTTATTCATTATTTATGAGAATGTGTTTAACAAGTAATTTACAGATGAAAGTATCAGACAAACTGTTGGGTATGCACTAAAAGGTATAAGTCAATGTGAGAAACCAGATTTATACTTGACTAATATTATACCATTGGTATTTTTTGCTATCCACAAAAAAGAAACAAGTAACTTACATGAATATAATTCTTAATTATTATTTGTTAACACAATTTTTTAACCTTTAAGGTGATGGAGAAGTTTTAATTGTTTCAAGCCATGATATATGGAAAGAACTTTGGGAAGACAATGTGCACAATACCGAAGGTGTACTATTACGTTATTTGGATTCTGTCTATGAATTTTTGGGTATTGCAATCAAGTCCCCATCATGGTCAATGAAAGCACAAGTGAGATCACTGAAAAATAACTTTAAATATTTATATTCCATGTATATGATATTATGTTGTAGGCAGCTAGATCAATTGGTGATGCAGCCAATAAACTCGGTCGACAATTGAATGAAGAACACCGTAATAAGTTTATAGAAACAATTAAAACTGGTTTGGCTGGCCGAACTTGGGATGGTAAAGAATTCTTACTTGAAGCCTTGTTGCAATTAAACTTAAGTTCAAGGTAAAATTCGGAAAAGAGTATTAATTAACCATATATATAATGGCATTTTACTCATATTTATTTAAAAAAATTGGTACATTTTCAGTGATTTAGCAGAAACACGTAAAAATGAAGAAATTGTGGAATTGGTTTTCAATGAATGTAAAAAAGAAAATGTTCACTATAGAATGGTAGCTTTAAAAACTCTTGGCGAGCTATTGGAAAAATTAAAAATTGATCGATTTGCTCAAACCTACCAATTAGTTATGCACATAATACAAAAAGTATGATTTTTTTTTTCATGATAATAAGAATAGTGATTTACAATATACATTTTGTATCTATAGAGTACCGAAGATTCAGATGCTGATGATCAATCTCAAAATTTAAAATTAAAAGAATCTTTATTCTCATTGGTTGGAAAAGCATGGCCTCAAACATTGGCAACTCAAGGTACCAAATAAATCTAAAATGTTCTATTAAAACTATCACAGATTGAAGTAAGAACTAAACAGTTATTGACACATCATTTTTCATGTAGTTGAATTTGGAGAAACAGTTGCTGCCCAATGTGCTGATCATTTAAAAAATAATACTAGACAGCTGCAGTTAGCTATTATGAGTACGCTCTTGAAAGTAATAGAACGATTGGCTTTTGCTCAGCTGTATGCCAGTCACAAGCAACAACTTAAATACATACTTAGCCATGTAAAAAGAACTTTACACTTTTCTTTTGGTAAGCTTAAAAAAATTATAAATTAATGGTAAATTAAATTTAGCCTAATTCACAGTTTTAATTATGTTATTCATTAAAATATTTACTTTCAGGTGTGCCTAAAAATGTAAGTTTGCGAAAATTATCACTAGAAGTTTATATATTGCTGATAACAAACTTGAAAGGTAAGATATAGTTTTGTATATTTTATGTATTTTAAATTTATCACTACTTATGGAATATTAAAATTAAATCAATGGTAGTTATTGACCACTGCATATTTTTATATTTAAAATTATAGAAAATAATTAAAATATTTACATTGATTTATTTACAACCAAAATATTAACTGAAAAGTTTAAATTACGATTATTTTTTAGATAACCAATATAAACATGACTTGTTATATAAGTTACAACACATAATTCTTTGTGTTTATAAATTATTTGTATTGCAGTTTAGGAATACAATATTTTTTTATCATCTTCTGATTGTATAAAATATACGGTTTAGTGTTTATACATAACTAAAGTATTTTAAAAAGTTAATTTAAATTATTGATTCAAGTTTAATTTTATATATTTATAAGAACAAAGGTATTATTATTATATTGTACCCAATCATTTTTGAGTTTACACGTATAATAGTTGGTTAGTATTTAATACCTATACTTACATTTTCACTATGGGCCACTAATAAATTCCCAACAGTGAAAGTACTTAGTGAATCATGCTGTATATATATTATACAATATATATTTGTCTATCACAATAAATTTGAACTATTAGTGTCTTAAGTGCAATATGTACGATGTAATGTATGGTGTTAATAACCTAATCAATATTTAGGAAGTGATGACAGCATATAGTTTTTTTATTTAATAAATTATTGTTAAATGTTTAGATCTAAGAGCTGTAGAAGAGTTGGAATCATTTGTGAGCCTATACAATGAGTTTTCAATGAACTTTATCTCAGATGAATCGCCGGAAGTTAAACTTCTCATACAGAAAATTAAAGAATCAATGGGATAGTGGTACTGATTCATAAATTATGAAAATCAACATTTTTATCATTATTGACCTTTGAATTTTTTTTTATACATATAATTTATATTAATATAATAATACTATTTTAATGCTACTGATTGTTCTTTCTTTTCTGTGAATACATGAAATTTATCTGCTTGGACTTTTGACCTCAAGTCTAAAATAATATGTAAAATATTATAGATAACCTATTATTGCCATATTATGTACGAATAGTGTAACGGCCATCAGTCACTTTCAGTTTTACAAAAACGATGGATCGGTTCAGTGAATTGTTACGGTTTTTTCTCTTAATTCTGGTCTTTGGGATAAATAGTTCTACGCAATTAGTTTACCCTTATGGACCAACAGCCGGTGATACACAGTTACGAGTGGGATATGAGGTTGCTAGCCCAGGCATTCCACTTAGTGTGCCTGTGAAGTTCTATAATGAGACTTACGACACGGTTTTCGTAAGTTAAAAAAAATATTAAAGTTGTTATATTTATTGCATTACAATGTTAATCAGTAAATCATATACATATTAGCTACTTTTGAGATAATTTCTTTATTCTTATGATTGCTTTAATTTATAACCAGGGTTTATTAATATAAAAAAATTAAAATAATATCTGCCTATGTTTCAATAAGATTGAGATGATTATATTTTATAACCTATAGTCGTTTTATAAGTGATGATACAAATTAAAACAAATTGCACATTAGTATTCTATTGCATAAAAAAACCATATAAATACTTGGATATTCAAAATCATATTACATATGGTTATAAAATACCAGTATCAGTAATTGTGATCACCAAAAAACCGTTTTAATTTATATTTTTAACCAAGACTGTATTTGTTTTAATTTTAAATAACTTTATTTTCTCATTTTTAATACTCAAAGTAGGTACATAAAAATGTTTTTATCTACATAAGTCATAAATAAAAATAACAAAACAGCAGATAAAAAAAAGGAAATCAAAAATTATTAATTAATATTAATTAATATTGCTATGATATTAAATTGTATTCATTCAATAATGTTGAATGCTTTGGTGAACTTTAAAACGTGTGAGCTCTTGAAATACTCGAATTTGGTTCAATTGAATAGTAGAGTAATGTTTTATAGATAGGTAATTTGTTTTCAGGAGTAAAATATTAAAATTACATAATTGATGCATCCTATAAATGAGTTATAAATTATATGCTATTATAATTAGTCATTTGATATAGCAAACTCTTTTAGTTATATCCTCCAATACTTAATAAATCAACGAAAAGGTCAAACAGTCAGACATAAAAGATTACGTTTTTGGGAGTAGGTAATTTGTGTATATTATTATATACCTACCTATATAGTTGTGAAATCTTAAACTTGAAATCATTAATCATTTATCATATTATTTTGCTAAACATTTTTAATTTATACTTATAATAAATAAGTTGTAAATGTACATACCTACATTACATAGGATTTACCTACCATTTAACGATGATTATATTGAATAGTATTTATAATCAAATATCAATGGTACCTATGTTGGTAGTTCATTAGTATTAAAATAATAAAATGTATATTGATCAGTGATCACTTATTTTATATTTAAAACATTATACTAAGTTTATTACACATTTATATGACGTGTATTATTTAAATTGGGTATGGGTGGCCACATGCAGGGGTTGGCAAAATAATGCGGGGGTCATGGGTAAGTGGGGACAATAATTAATATTTAATTATTATAATTATGTATTTATATATATTTCTATCATATTATATTATTGACTATTGTTATACCGAACCAAATTGTCTAATGATATTTTTTCCCCTAACACTTTTTTGCACCCTTTTGTTTGTTATGCATTTGACACCAAAAAACTCGTTCCTTTTAGAAAACTAAAAACGATTATCATCTATCAACATTTGCCAAAAACAGTCTTTACACTTGCTATTTATTTTGAAATAATATTACTGTATAAAATTATGTAGACTAGATTGTATACCTAGTTGATTGCACATGTGTCAAATATAGTCTCATTTTATAGCATTGATCACAAATATTAAAATACTTATTAGCATTAATAGACTTTAGTCAATAGGATGTTGGTATATTATATTGTATGAACCATAGATTAATTTATAGTAAATAATAATTAATATTCAAACATTAATAAATAACACAATACTTATTGAATATAGGTTATAGATTCAATTGTCCCATCTATTTTTAAATCTGGGTGTACAATAATTGAGGGGTGGAAATCCAAAACGCACCATTACCAAAATACTGATTTTTCAGGAGAAGCGATTTTATGTATCTTTTTTTCTATAACCAATGTCAGTTAACTGAAGCCCAATAAACGTAATGTATAATACTATAATGAGTTACACAGATTTTTAAAAAAAAAATATTCATTTTTTGAGTATAAACCCTATTTTTATGGCATTTTAAAATGTACAATAATCCAATACTTACTATTTCCATTAATTCAATGGCAATAGTTTTAGAAAATTTAATGGATATAGTTCGTTTTGGAAAAACTATTAAAATGTATTCCAAAATAAAATACTATTAATATTTCCAGACGTTTCTATTTGTAAGTGCATTTTTACTATTATTCTCTAATTTTCTCTTGCTCTCTTTACCATTAGGTTAGGGTATAACCTATACCTATACTTCTAAAACTACAATGTTGATTTTTCTAAACCATAACAATTAAAATTGAAATATAAACTTATACATAATAATATTGTAATATATTTATATACTAGGTATGTCTATACTGTAGGTATGTTCTATAAAAACTAAACAGGTAAGTAATTTAAAAAATAAATCAATCTAATAAAAATAAAAATCATTTTTGAACTATTCATAATATTATCAGAATACATTTGAGTAGAATTTTGCTACTTATTGTTTCTGTATTTAATCAGTTCATAAAAGAAATAATAAATATAAAATAATGTATTGATGCAGTGGCGCCGAACTCAATTTTTATAGGTGGGGCAAAGTACAAAAATTAATACCCACCACCCACCCCTGCACACAGAGACCCCCACTGACCCCACTACTTACTCTTTCACAACGTAATTTTACATAAATAATATTATTACACTTTCATAAAAATTCGTTTATACACATTACACAAGGGCGTAGGTAGGAAATATTTTCGGAGGGGGTTTTGGTCTAGATCTATATTAATGTTATAAAATATTAAAATTAAATATGAACTATTAATTAAAGTATTAATGAATAGCTCAAAATTGTTTTATTTAATTTCGGGGGGTGTGTGAACACCCAAAACCCCCCTTACCTACGCCCATGATATTACATTATATTATGTATAATCGTATACAGTGACTGATTGACACAACTACACAAGCTACTAATATTATGGTAACAGTTTTAAGTCAGTTTATATGATAAGTTACAGTAATACTGACATACTGTAATAATGCAATAGATACGTTCTAGCCTTCTAAGTATTCATAACTGTTAACTGCTTATTACCTAGAACCTATTTTAACTTTATACTTATTACTTATTATAGTGAAAGCGTTGTATATATCACAATCATCTCTCATCCACATCCACACTCACGACCACCCTCCTAACCACCTGGCACCTACGACCCACCCAC
>JANEHU010002656.1:0-21026 GCA_027563435.1 Nasonovia ribisnigri | reverse complement strand
TAAAAAACAACGAAAACATTATTGATTTATTATCGTTTTTAAATTCTACGTCTTCATTATTAAAATCAAAATTAAAAGAACTATGTTCCACATCGACCTATAAATTTAATTTATTTGTAGACTTAGTATATGAAAATTTAATTACGGGTGAAGTACGAGATGTTGCTTTTAAAACATCAAATGTTTTATGTTTTTTTACATCAAATTTTACAGTTCTTTTAAAAACATGTTTGATAAATTATTAAACGAACAAGAGTCATTTCTGTTGAAGGGATCTTCTTGGAGACAAATTAGTTTAGATGGTTTACAATTAAGAACGAATAAGGTTAATTTACTAGGTGGATCCTCATTCATAAAATTACCAAAAATAATTCATGATAAAAAAGCAATTATTAACGTTATGAATGATGATAATAATTGTTTTAAATATGCAATTTTATCAAAATTTAATGAAAAAAAAAATAAAAATCATTTTAGTATTAAATATTTTAATTTTTTAGAAAAAAAAAGTGGGCTTAATTTTAATTGTATTGATTATCCTACACCAATAAATCAAATAAAAAAATTTGAAAAAATTAATAACATATCAGTTAATGTTTATAGTTGTGATGATAAAAATCAAATTTACCCGCTTCATATAATAAATATCGAAAAATCCGATCATTACGATTTGTTTTATTTCACAAATGCAACAACAAGTCATTTTTGTTTTATAAATAATTTCTCACGACTGATCAGATCACAAAGAACAAAACATGTAAGTAAAATAATTATTTGCAAGCGATGTTTTACACCTTTTAACAATAAACCATATAAAAATAAACCATGGGGCCTGCATGGTCTTGACAGTCATAAAGTAATTTGTCAAAAACATAAACTTTGTAAGCCTGTAATGATTGATTCACATGATGATGAATTTATATATTTTAATAAATTTAATCAAGCTGACCGAATTCCGATTGTAATTTATGCTGATTTTGAATGCTTTTTAAAACCGATTAATAATATTATATCAGAAAATACTAAAAATACTCATTATCATAAACCCATGAGTTATGGATTATATATTAAAATTGATTACAACATCGTTCCAAAAGAATTAATAAATAAATTTAAAATTCCTAGAAATCCTATAATTTATAGAGGTAAAAATGCATCAAAGCGTTTTATATCGACTATAATTAGTATTTCTACCAACATTTATCACCTTTATAATACTAATACATCAATGAATAAATTAACAAATAAGGAAGAAAGTCAATATATTAATTCATTAAAATGTGAACTTTGTTTGAGATCATTTGATAATGAAACTGTATTAAAAGTTAGAGACCACTCGCATCTTACAGGGAAATATTTAAGGGCTTTATGTTTAAATTGTAATTTTTCGGCGCATAAACCTTCATTTGTACCAGTATATTTCCATAATTTATCGTATGACGGTCATTTTATTGTACGTACCTTAGGTTGTAATGATAATGACATACGAATTATTCCAAACTCAGGTGAAAAATATTTATCATTTAGTAAACAAATTAAAGATAAATTTTATGTAAAATTTGTAGACACGTTTATGTTCATGTCAGAATCACTCTCTAATTTAGCTACCAATTTAGCTGAAGATAAAACAAGATTTCGAGAAATTATCCATCACTTTTCATTAGAAAACATTGATTTAGTTATTCGAAAAGGCGTATTTCCCTATGAGTATGTAGACAGTAACTTGATACTAAAAGAAACAACATTACCACCTAGGATTAAATTTTATAATTCCTTAACAGATGACCATATTTCTAAAAAAGATTATATGCATGCATGTAGTGTTTGGGAGAAATTTAACATAAAAACTCTAGGTGAGTATAGTGATTTATACTTACTAACTGACGTATTGATTCTGGCTGATGTATTTGAAAATTTTAGAGATATTTGTTTGAAAACTTTTAATTTAGATGCCTCTTATTATTTAACAGCACCTGGTTTTGCGTTTGACGCAATGTTAAGTTATACAGGTGTACAACTCGAGAGGTTAAAACAATATCCAATTCTCCTCATGATAGAGAATGGTATAAGAGGGGGTATGTCAATCCGTAAGACGTTATGCTAGAGCCAATTTACCAGATGTGAACGGAATTAATTACAACGAAAAAAAACCTCACATTTATTTAGCGTATTTTGATTGTGTTAATCTCTACGGTAAATCAATGCTTGCAAGTTTACCATACAAAGATTTTGAATGGTATAACGATTTGACATTGGACGTTACTAGTATAGATGATGATGCGCCTATTGGATATATACTGGAAGTAGATGTGAATTACCCTGAAAAATTACATGACAATCATAGTGATTTACCCTTTTTACCACACAATAGTTGCCCACCTAATTCTAAGATTAATAAATTGCTCACAACATTAAATAATAAAAAAAATTACGTCGTTCACTATAGATTATTAAAACAAGCAATAAATAACGGATTAAAAGTTGTAAAAGTACATAAAATAATTAAGTTTGCTCAATCAAAATGGTTAGCCCTCTATGTAGATAAATGTACAAGTATGAGGGTCTTAGCGAAAAACAAGTTTGAATATGAATTTTGGAAATTAATGGTAAATAGTGTTTATGGAAAATGCATGGAGAATCCACGTAAAAGGCTAGATATTAAGTTAGTATCCAATGATCGAAAAGCTCATAGACTAATGAGAAAACCTAATTTTATTGATAGAACTATATATTCCAATGAACTTATGTCTTTACATTTTCAAAAAGAAAAAATTAAATTTGACAAACCTATATACGTGGGATTTTCTATTTTGGATATTTCGAAAACATATATTTATAATTTCCATTATGTTGTAATGAAAAATAAATACGGAAAAAAAATATCACTTTTATATACCGACACCGATTCATTAATATATTGCATTAAAACAAATCATTTTTTTGATGATTTAAATTTTGATTTATTGAATCATTTTGATACTTCTAATTTTCCAATTGATCACATTTGTTATAGTGATAAACGTAAATACACCCCGGAGCTGTTTAAAGATGAACTTCAAAGTAAGATTATGACGGAATTTGTAACACTAAGACTAAATTATACGCTTATACGGTAAGTGGTATTGAATACAAAAAGGCAAAAGGTGTAAAAAAGTATGTTAGAGACAAGTATATGACAATCAATCATTATTTAGATATTTTATCAAAGTTCAGTATACAAAATTCTAAACATACGGATACATTAAATGATAAACCTAGTAAAATTAATGCGTACTGTGATATTAACTCGATACAGTCAACCAAACATAATGTATATTCAAAAACAATGAGAAAAATAGTATTGAGTGCAAATGATGATAAACGTATTGTTATCTAAAAATTTATGTAATGCATGAGGGTGGCGACACTGAGGGATGTGACTGTGCACTAAATTGTTACAGGGACAGTAGTCAGTTGTACGGTGACATCCGAGGTGTCGTTGCCTCAGTTGCCTGTGTTGTTCTCGAGTATTGTATTGTGAGTGTTTAATGTGTTACCCATTTGAATAAAGTGATTAAGTAGATCAGATTGCGTCAATGTAAATTTATTTGTTTAACAACATCAGAAGTGGGATTATTCTATTATTCTAATATTCGGAATACGGAGCGTACCCGCAAGTGCTCAACGGCGATTTTATTCGATTATTTGAGGTTAGAAAACGTGGAGTCGTGTATGCGAAATCGTTGACTGATAACGTGAAATACGTGCACCGTGATTATGTTGTTTGTTTACATTTAATGATAACGATAACGCTTACCAAAAGAGAATATGTCAAATATTGCCAATACTGGTCAAGGCAGTGAGCCGCAGGTACCCGTAGCACCTGCTTATAACGAATTGTACGCGTTAGTGCAGCAATTAACCGATCAGGTGAAGGCCCTGTCCGTAGCTCAACGGACAGAGGATTCCACGATCAACACTGATTCCAGCAGCGACGCAAGTGCAGTTGGTGAGTTTCGAATCGTACCGGACTTAAATAAAACAGTTAAAGAGTTTTGCGGTCGTGAAACCGCATATGAAGCGGACGACTGGTACGAGTCGGTAGAAACGTTGGCGCGATTAAATAATTGGCCGGTGAACTACAGGTTGCAGTTCGTACGGTCGTGTTTGGTTGGAGCGGCATGCAACTGGTTTCTCGGGCGAAAGTTTGACAGTTGGAGCGACTTTTCGACAAAGTTTAAATCCACATTCGTACGAGGATTACGTACCACCGATAGATGGAATCTAATGCAGAAACGTGTCCAACACAAAGGTGAACATATAGTGGATTTCTTTCATGAAAAAGTAAGACTGTGTCGAGAACTGGAATTGACGTTCGACGAAATTAAGGATCATATACTTCAAGGTGTGTACTCGAGGGAGTTGGCTCTTTTCGCGTTGAGAAGTAAACATGCAGACGAGAATGAACTGCTCGGTGACTTACTAGAGTGGGAGCGATTAAATAATTTACGTAGTGAAATAGGTCGAAAAGACGAGTGGATCGATAAGAAGAGCGTAAAAGCGACATTCAATCCAAAAAGGATCGACAAAACCGTAACAACTTCCACAGATAAAGCCGCGTTATACATAGCACCACATCGACGGGAGAATAAAGCAACAAATGCAGAGGCGTCAGGCGGCGAACAGGCTGAGTGCTGGTTTTGCCGTAAAAGTGGTCACGTCGCGCGCGACTGCATACAACGACGAGAGAAACTGGTGTGCTACGGCTGCAACGGTAAGGGTCACATGAAGAAGGACTGTCCGGGAACTAAGGCGGAAACAAACGTGACTACAACAAGAACTTCGGTTGATGCACCACATCGGTACTTGAAAGACGGCGTCGTATTAGGTGTTACGGTCAGTTTACTAGTAGACACTGGTTCACATTATTCACTCATCAAACACAGCGTGGCCGAGCGAGTGGGGCTAACAATAGAGTATACTAAGCAACCACTATACGGTATAGGTAGTGTGGCTGTGCCTACCACAACAACCGTTGGAAAGGCATGGGAGAGCATAGAAGTTGATGGCGTTGTAGCTGGACCGGTGACGTTACTGGTAGTACCCGACGACGCACAACGTACAGAACTAATAATAGGTAGAGGTTGGTTGGATCTACCTTACGTGAAGTACTACAAAACTAGCAGTGATCTGGTCATCAAGAGGATCGACAGAAATTGTCTCACTTCGTCCGAAGGTAATGTGGACACGACAATTAATGATGACGCAATAGTGCACGCAGTGGAAATAGATAAGTCACGGGTCATGGAGCCACTGATCGAGGCGGACTTTAAGTACGTAAGCACGGAGGCGACAAGAGCTGAAAAGGATGAGTTGCTGGTGTTACTTAACAATTACAGAGATACGTTTGCGAAAAATCTAAACGAACTTGGGTGCACTGACATGGCGGAGCTTCGCATAGACGAAGAGGATGGCAGCAAACCTGTAACATGCAGGCCCTATAAAGTGTCATTGGCAGAACGTAAGGCTATGGCTGAAATAATTGCAGAGTGGAAATCCTGCGGAATAGTCACTGAGACGCGATCTCCGTATGCGAGTCCCGTACTGTTAGTGTCACAAAAGGGTGGCAAGTCGAGGTTGGTGGTAGACTACAGACGCCTAAATAGACAAACCCGGAGGCAGAACTTTCCACTACCAAGCATGGATGAGCAAATCGAATCACTTGGTACTGGACAATTGTTTGTACAACTAGATCTCGCAAACGGTTACTTTCAAGTGCCATTGGCGAAGGAGTCTAGAGAAAAGACCGCCTTTATCACACCAGACGACACAGGTGAGTTCACGAGGACACCATTCGGTCTAGCTGGAGCACCTGGCGAGTTCCAACGGTTGATGAATGTGGTGCTTGGAGAGCTCCGGGGCACGTTGGTCAAAAGTTATTTGGATGACTGGGTGTTGGAGGCAAAAGACTGGAAGGACATGCTGACCAAATTGGAGATGGTATTGCTATGCCTGAGAAAGGCCAGACTAACGTTGAGACCCGGTAAGTGTGTGTTCGGCACTAAGGAGATTGAATTTTTGGGCTTCGTCATTACCAAGGGTGAAATCAAACCTGGAAGAGAGAAGGCTAGGTCGATTTCTGAATTTCCAAGACCTACTAATATTCATGAATGCGACGATTCCTTGGCTTGACTAGTTTTTTTAGGAGGTTTGTGAAAGGATATGCTGTCCTCGCTGAACCATTAATACGACTAACGAAGAAGGATGCGCCGTATACATGGGGAGAAGGACAGGAGAACGCCTTTGTGCAATTGAAGAAGGTGTTGTCTCAAGAGCCAGTCTTGAAGATGTTCAACCCAAATGCCGTAACGACCGAACTACACACAGATGCATGCGCATATGGCCTGGCAGGTATGCTGTTTCAGAGAGATGCAATAGAAGACAAGCTACGATTAGTGCACTGTGTCAGCAAAAGGTTAACTGAGGCAGAGCAACACTATCATTCTAGTAAACTGGAGCTCATGGCGATGGTATGGTCGGTGAAGCGCCTCAAGTCCTATTTGCTAGGAGTTCAATTTATCATATATACTGATTGCCAAGCGCTAACCTATTTAAATTCATATAAAATAAGTAACCCACAGATAGCGCGTTGGTATGACTTACTACAAGAATATATGTTCGAAGTTAAATACCGTGCAGGAACCAAAATGCAGCATATCGACGCCTTGTCCAGAGCTCCACAAGTCGACTGCAACACTAAAGACACAGTAGAGGAATTGCTATGTAGTGATCTAGACGTGTGCAATGTGCTGACAGTTGAAGATAAAGTTATGATGGCACAACGGTCAGACAGTGAAGTTAATGAAATAGTGAAAATGATGAACAAGCCTTAGAGGAAAGAACCAAGTATGAAAGCGAGAAGACAAAGTACTATGAAGTAAGAAATGGTTTACTGTATAGGTGCTATAAAGACAAATTGCTATTCCGAATGCCACGGAGCATGAGGAAAAGTATATTGGTGAGCGCACATGACTTGAACGGTCATCAGTCCGTGGATAAGACTGTGAGCCATGTGTTGCAAGATTATTGGTTCCCAGGATTGCGACGGTACGTAAGACAACACATTCACATGTGCTTGGAATGCTTGATGATGAAGACACCACGAGGAAGGCGTCCGGGGTTGTTGCATCCAATGCCTATAGGGCGAAGACCCTTTGAAATCGTACACGCTGATTACATAGGTCCATTTGTGACCTGCCACCAAGGGAACAAGTATGTGTTAGTTTTGGTGGACAATTTCACTAAATTTGTGTGTTTATTTGCAGCTGAAAACACAAGTGCGTTGTGTACGCTGGCGAAGGTGCAAAGTTTTGTGTCGCGATATGGGCTGCCAAGGAGACTGATTACAGATAGAGGGACCTGCTTCACGTCGAGAGTTTTCACGGAGTACTGTGAGGACAATGGCATAATACATGGGTTAACTTCAACCAGAAGACCACAAGCCAACGGGCAGTGCGAGAGAGTTAACGATGTGGTTACGTCAATGCTACGGACACAAGTCAGAAAACCTGAGGAGTGGAGCGACTATCTGCCTTTAGTACAAAGGCAGATAAACAATTCAGAGAGCAAGACCACCAGGAAAACTCCGTTCGAACTACTGCATGGTTATAGGCCACGTTACGATTTGGGTAATCTCAGAGAACCGTCCACCACTTCGGAAGATTGGACGTGTCCAGAAGTGCTGAGGGAAGAGGTACGTAAGGCCATGGAAAAGGAAAAAGAGCAAACGAAGTCCAGATTCGACAAACACAGGTATACTGTTGGAGAGGTAGTAGTCCTAAGCAGAGCACCAATCCACACGGGAGAGTCTACGAAATTGCAAGATAAGTATAAGGGACCATTGGTAGTAACTGAGGTGTTACCAGGGGATGCCTATCGAGTTGCCCAGCTGGAAGAGGGAGCTAGGAGACATTTCACGACCACAACACATGTAAGCCAGCTGAAGTCTTGGAAAATAGCACCAGAAGGAAGAGAGGACATGGTGGAAGACAACAAAGCTGACAAGGAGGACAAGGGCAGGCCCCAGAGGGAGATTAGGATGCCAAAACGGTTCCAGGGCTATCAGATGTATTAATGTTACTACTATATCAAACCGTGTGATGCTATGTTAAAAATTATTATGTAATTTTGTTAAACTATATTGTGCATTAATGAAAGACTGTTAAAGTTTAATATGTTATGCTAAGATTTGTTAATTATGTTAAATATCCAATTGCAAAGTTAAATATGTTATGTCAAGAATTTGTTAATTATGCTAAATATTGCAAAGTTTAATATGTTATGCTAAGAATTGTTAATTATGTTAAATATTCAATTGCAAAGTTAAATATGTTATGTTAAGAAATTGTTAATTATGTTATATTGTATAAACCTGTAACCACAAGGGCCTAGTTCGAGGACGAATATGGGTCAGGAGTGGTCGGGTGTTATCTAAAAATGTACGTAATGCATGAGGGTGGCGACACTGAGGGATGTGACTGTGCACTAAACTGTTACAGGGACAGTAGTCTGTTGTACGGTGACATCCGAGGTGTCGTTGCCTCAGTTGCCTGTGTTGTGCTCGAGTATTGTATTGTGAGTGTTTAATGTGTTACCCATTTGAATAAAGTGATTAAGTAGATCAGATTGCGTCAATGTAAATTTATTTGTTTAACAGTATTATATTAAAAGGTGGTATTTGTACATTACCATATGGTCATTATAAATTAAAATAATCAAGAATAATTATAGTTATATTTTATTACAATCACATTTTATAATTATTAAATCATTCAATATTTTATATTTTGATTTCAAAATCAATATAAAAAATATAAAAACATATGTATTATATTATATCTAATATTTATGATCACAAATTGATATCGATTATCAACGTATTATGTAAGTTATCGAAACATTTTCATAAAACTAATGAGTTATATCAAGAATGTAATAGATGTTATTTTTATTTTATATTTATAAAATATGATAATATTTTATTATTTGAATTAACCTGTAGTTAATAAGTTATTGGATTTAAATTTATCATTTTATAAATTGTAAAAATTAAAAATTAGTGTTAATTAATTTGGTTACAAAGCTTTTGATAAAACTATATATACATTTTAATATTCTATCAATAACATTAACCTTTGTGTATGATTAATTTCTGATTTATTATAGTGTACCTATCTAATTATATTGCGATAGACTTTGATCGATATTCATTATGATAAATTGTAAAGTAATATAATTTGTGGTACTGTAATTATTTAATAATTTTAAAATAGATATATACGTGTGTTCTATTATGTAAAAATGTTTATAATTTATTGATTTATTATATATAATCCTTGTATTAATTGTTTTACTTATATTGAATTATTTAAAAATATATTAATTGTCAAATATTAATACGCTATTATTGTTATCGCTATTCTATATTGTAAATTGTCAGTACAAACATTAAATAAAAATAAATAAATAAATAATTAAATAATATATATAATAATGATTCATTTTATATTTTATGTTGTTTTTTTTTTAACCTGGTATAACTAAATCATTTGAATTGATGTAGTACTTAACTAATTGTGTATCAGGTATATATTTTTTATACAAACCGAATGGTTATTATTCTGTCTTAGTAGTATACATTTTTATGATTACAGTGTAATGATTTTTCACAGTGATAATTACACAGTGACAGAATGTCAATCCAATGATCACAGATTTACTGTGTCACACATTACGAAGACTATACACTCATACCTATTTATTCATCACACAAAATTATTTAGTGTATATACTCAATAATGTTTTGACTATAATGCAGCTTTTTTATCAAACCATAATAAAAAAAACTAAAATAATATTTCATGAAATGATTACAAATTATAAAATAAAAAAAAATTTTTATTGATACAAATTAATTCTAAATAATAATTACACAAGTTTTCTTACTTCTCTAGTAAAAGGCACATATTCTACAATTCTATCATGAATTAATAAACAATTAGCAGTTACACCTGTAAGGCAGCCGTTCTCAAACTGTGCTCCGCGGAGCCCTAGGGCTCCGCGAGATTAGTCTAGGGGCTCCGTACCAATATGTATTATTTTAAACATTTAAACATTTAAAACTTTAAAATAGGTATTTATAAATCCACATATGTCATATTTTGTGTCATTGTCAAAATGAGATTAGATAAAAGTCGGGTTTTTCGTTCATTTGACAAATGGTACGATAATTATTTAGTTTACTTATCTACAATAGCACAATCTACATTCTACGAAGTTCTAATAATTTCTTGATTCTTCAGTCATTACTCGTTATCCATCGGCCGCTGACGCAAATATTGTTATTTCGGTGTTTATTTCGTATTACGTGTTTCCTATTTTACCATCAATTGTTTTTATTGTTGACAATTTTTTTTTGTGAATAAAAATTTAAATGGATCGTTGGCTTAACAAATCAAGAAATACAGTGGGATCATCCTCATCAGATGCAAATGAAAATAAATGTGTCACACCGAATAATAGTGCGAGTTTAGTTAACAAAATAAATACTATTCCGCTTTCCAACGATACCGTTAGGCGTAGAATTAACGATATATCAACTCACATAAAATCGGAATTAATATCTCGTCTTAAATGTAATAATTTTGCTTTACAAATGGACGAATCCACTGACGTTTCTGGATTAGCTGTATTGCTTGCATTCGTTAGGTATAAATATCAAACTTCTCTTGAAGCTTATAACCTTATATATTTATTCAACCTTATTATGTCAACCTTTGTCCACTTATACAACTGGTTATGAAATCTTCAATATGTTGAACAATTTTTTTGAAATAGAAGGATTGACTTGGGATAATTGTATTGATATTTGTACAGATGGAGCGAAGGCAATGGTTGGAAAAACTGCTGGCGTGGTTTCGCGAATTAAAGAAGTAACCAACAATTGTAGTAATAGTCATTGCATTCTTCATCGTCAAGCACTTGCTATTAAAAAGATGCCAATACCTCTTAAAAATGTACTTGATGAGGCAGTGAAGATTATAAATTTCGTAAAATCTCGACCATTGAGCACAAGACTGTTCACAATTTTGTGTGAAGATATGGGAAGTATGCACAAATCACTACTTTACCATACCGAAGTAAGATGGCTTTCTCGGGGAAAAACACTTGTACGCTTACTCGAATTGCGCAATGAATTGTACGTTTTTTTCACCGATCACCCATTTAATTTACAGCTCAGACTTAGTGATAAAATTTGGTTATTTCAACTTAGTTACTTGGCTGATATTTTTACAAAATTGAATGAAGTGAACTTATCAATACAAGGTAAAATGACCACCGTTTTCACGGCAAATGACAAAATTCGAGCTTTTAAAAAAAAAATTAAATTTTGGGCTGTGTGTTTTTCTCAACATAAAATTGATAGTTTTCCTTTGTTAAAGGAATATTTAGAATCGATTGATGGTAATATTGAAGATTTTGATAAAATATATGGCGAAATTGAACAACATTTAAATGAAATACTATCGTCATTAGAAAAATATTTTCCAGAAAGTAAAGACAGAGAATTTATCCAACGATATAATTGGGTTAAAAATCCGTTTTTAATCAACGATAAGCCCGAAGATTTATCTATAACGGAAAATGAAGAATTTATTGAAATGACCACCGATTCATCTTTAAAAACTTTATTTGATAAAATATCATTAACAGATTTTTGGTGCAGTAGCAGTATTACTAACGAATATCAATCTCTAGCTAAAAAAGCTATCTTAGCACTTCTTCCTTTCGCAACAACATATCTATGTGAAACCGGATTTTCATCATATGCATCAATGAAAACCAAATATCGTAATAAATTGGATGCTGAAGCAGATATGCGTATTCAACTCTCGCCTATCAAGCCAAATATAAAAATACTGGTCAATAAAAAAAGCCAACATCACGGATCACATTAATAAATAAATAAATTGCTAAAATGTTATGTTATTTTTTTCTAATTAAATTAATATTAATTGAATAATTTGTATATATTCGTATTTTACAGAAAATAAAAATAAAAAGCAAATCATTTACAATTGGCATCATTTTTTTTATGAATTTTAGTTGTCTCATATAGACATTTCTGATTTTTGGGGCTCCGTATTTTTTTTTAGGAATATAAAGGCTCCGCGAACAAAAAAGTTTGAGAACCGCTGCTGTAAGGGATTCTGATGCTTTAATTTCTAATTGAACATCTACTGCCGAGGCTGTGGCTGAATCGTTCTGTTTTGATGTATCGATAACTATAATCGGAGCGTTTGATAAGAAAGTAGAAGGGCTTAATAACGGGTTCCGTATACTTTTTTCATAGTAAGATTCTTGAAACGATGTATACATATCATATAATAGGGTGAAATTATTTTTTGAAAAATCTAAATTCAAATTATCATAGGGATAAGCTACCGAGTTCAGAAATACTTTAACATTTGTCAGTTGACAATGATCAAATATACTACAATCTTTTGCTAACGAATTTTTACGTCCTTTTTGTAATCCAATTATAATGAATCGTGGTTTTTCTAATTTTGATGCAGTTTTCAAATTCCATACAACTTTTTTAGCGGTTCCTAGTTCAGGATATTCAAAAGTTTCAAAAGATCTAAAAGGAATAAATAAACTTCTTTCTTTTTCTATTAGTTTCAATAATTTTAACATTTCTCCATCATCAACAGTGATATGTGGTACCTTCCAGACTATTTTGCTTAAAACGACTTTACCTGTAGAATTACTTATTCCACTTTTCAAGCTCAACGCATTTAAATCACTATGACTTCGAGTTAAAATTAATTCTAATCTAGTATTCACCAATATTTTTTTATAGTCTTCAAACAAACCTAACCAATATTTTAATGGAATGCAAGCACTAAATTCGCCTTTATCATTTGCTGATTGTGTTGCGTTTTTAAAATTCCAGCCAGAGTTTTCATAGCAATTATAGTTATCTGGTGTACCAGATAAGTAGCCTTTCAACGAGCTAGTGATTCCAAGAACACGAGTGCTATCTACTTCTATCCCATTAATTTCCAATCGTATTTGTTCGAAGAGATAAGAGTAACCGTTATTAGACAGTTTCACTTTATCAGCTTCCGTAATTGTTCCTTCTAAAAAAATAAAGCTTTCGTGTAAATATGGATAAACATCCGTTTGCTGGATTGATATACGTATTTCGTCATTATTATTAAATTTGTATAAATTTGTATATATTAATGTTGTATACGGTGTGTATGAATGATATTCAATTTTCGTAATTTTAGAATCCGTTTCGTACTGTGTAGTTATATCTAAAATATCACTTTCAGGCATTCTGCTTTAATTGATAACCCAGAGCTTGTAAAAGTTTTTTATTTTTGGCCGTCAATTTTTTTACTTTATTTGATGTTACCGGTACCTATCACTTTAGTCGTATGACTAGTTGAACTAATCCGAAGTAGTGGGTTTATATTGAATTTCAATCCCATCTCAAGACCCGTAATGTTTAATATGCAACACGATTGTTAATGTCTCACCAAAATTATCAATCAAATTATGATCTTGATCAACCAGCTGAACAGTTATCGAGTCAATATTTGTTTTATTCAATTTGTAATATATTAAATTTTGTGGTGAGTGAATTACTTTAGATCCTGTTCTTGCACTTGGGAAAAACTCGTAAATCGAATGACTTTGAAGATGGTTGTTGAATGATCCTTGAGCTATATTACACATTACTTTTATAGAATTAATTGTGTTTAAATTTACAGCTTTTTCCGATCGACGAATTTCAAACTCTGGTTTATATTCTCGTTTTTCAAAACCTAATACAGGTGCTATACTATGTAAAATCTCAAAGTGTAGTATCCCATTACATTTTATATATGATCTGAAATCATTAGGATCAACCGAAATGTCAAATGTTAACTCGGTATTGAATTTTTTATTATAGTAATCTATTTGTTCAATAACTCGATTCTTAATATCTTCAATTTCATAACATCCCTCTTCCAGTTTAACATAACACATCACAAAATTTTTTTTTTATTATTATTATTATCGTCAACTACTTCTATAGCGAATTTATTATTATTTTTGTTAATATTCGGAAATAAATTAAATGTCTGCAAGCATAACAAAGCTTTTTCCGAGTCATCATAAAGGTTTATAGATGGAAAATAATTTGTAGATAATGTAGTAGTATTCCCTGTCAAACTTAATGTAACAGATTCATACATTGTAAAAATTCAAGACATAAATGACCACAGTTAAATGTATTGAAATCTTGATAGTTAGAATAGTTATATACTATTTTAAACTCATGAAAATAATGTTGCAATTCAATTGAATGAAAGTGGTCTGTCAGGTAGCGTGATCATCAGTTTTTTTTTTTTGATTCCTTATTGTTTAAATATAGACCGTTACCTTTTTTTCTTTTTGAATTTTGTATTGCATTATACACACTGCTACCACCAGACATCAAACTACCAAGTGCTGACAATCCTGCAAATATAGGTATTAAGGGAATTACACCACCTGTCTGTCTTGGTGATGAAATCATTCTTTTACCACCATTCTTTTTCTTTATAGATCTTTTTTTTCTCGCTGCTAGTATACCATTTCTTTTTTTAGTATGTTTCCGTTTACCTTTACAACCCATACCTATTTTTCTTTTAGCTTTCATTGCGTTTGTTACTGCATATGCAACTAATTTCTCTTTTCTAGGAATATTTTTTGTTTTAAATCTTTCCCAAGCTCGATTTTCTAGCACTTTATCAGCTTTATGTCTATCGTTTAAATTTGAACTCGATGCATATGCAATATCGTGATCTCTACAAGCAGTATCCAATGGGTTTATTCCTTTGTCACCGCGATCTAGTCTCTTTTTTAATTTTGTACCAGGACCACAATACTGATAACCTGAAATATGTGCTTCAAACAGAAGACTATTTATAAGGGAGTTTAGAAATCCTTTACCAGTCTTGTTCGATTTGTACAGACGTGTTGAACGCGCCATCTATAACTGATAATAAATTGAAATTTTTAGAGTATTTATAAGAAAAAATGGATTTGATTGAGCAGAAAGATAAATTAGATATAATAAATGTAGATGTTCAGTTAGTAAAAAAACATCGAGACATGGTTCGTTATTACCTGATACTTTACGTGCTATATTAATTGGTCCCAGAAGTTCAGGAAAAACAAATATAATGTATAATCTCATCACTCACGAAAACGGGTTAAGATTTTAAAATATTTATTTATACTCTAAAACCTCTAATCAATTATGTTACGACACATCGTAATTATATTATCGTCCGCGTCGCAGTGATCAAAGGTCCACGACTAAACCCCCGCAAGCTCCGCGTGCCCGTGCGGAAATTGGTGTTATCTGCTTTCCTCTCCGAGCAATGCGCCATTAAAATTATTACTCCTTCCTATTCTCATTATTTAAATTAATAATTATGTACAATTGATATCGTTGTTAATGATATTAATTTATTTATCGTTATTGCCGTATCATTCGGATTGTGTTTTGGTAACTACTCGTTTTTTGCTCGCTCGTCGTATATTATATACACGAGACGTTATATTCATGCTGTACCATCAAAATCAATAAAATCTTTGTTCACGCCAGTAGTATATATTTGCCGATCCTAGGACCGCCACCGCCACCGCCACCGCCGCAGATGCCACCGCCACCGCCACCACCACCCCCCCTACACACCGCTCAGCCATAGATCAGGCCGCCGCCACCGCCACCTCTCCTCTTCACCGCCACCGCCACCGCCACCGCCACCTCTTCTCTTCACCGCCACCACCACCGCCACCACTTCACCGCTCAGCCACCGCCACCTCCTCTACTCACTTCTCAGCCATAGATCAGGCCGCCGCCACCGCCACCTCTCCTCTTCACCGCCACCTCCCACTTCACCCCCACCGCCACATTGCCACCGCCTCCTTGTTATTTTCCTAAAAATTGCAACAGGGTGGTCCAAGATTCTACGAATTATTTATAAAGCATATTATATATACTATACATGTAAATGCTAAACACATTATATACCTAATCCCCACTACCAAACACATTATACATAAACCCCACTACATACCATACATGGTTTAACAATTAATACTCGATCGTGTGAATATTCAGTCACAGTTTTGATTTAACAGTGTCAAGTTGTAAGTCTCAGTTTTGCTATAACAGTTTTAGTATGGCAGGATCAATAAGTGAAATGAAACGGGTATACAATTATGTTGCACCTATATCTCCACATGAACTCATGGATTGCTCTAATTTTACAATAGACTTTGAAAATCGCAAATTCTTGAACGTCGGATTCGATCCAAAAGATCAGTTCAATATCGTTTTGCAAATAATTACACCGTCACGGTATGTAAAAATTTCATCAGACTTCTTGAAACGAATTTATTCAGTCATGGGCCATGTTTTGTCACACGTTCTCGATCCTGTTGTAAAATATAAAAAAATTATTTTTTTGGAAGATGAAGTCGCTTTGCTTACAAGTATGGTATATAAAGGAGAGCATGTGTTGGTTATAGAGTCAAAAAAAACAAACGGATGTAGAATCATATTAAGTCGTAGAGATCTTATGACAATTCAAGATTTAGAGTGGGCCATTTTTGAAACAATTTCAAGAAAAAACGATATCGTAAAACCTATTATTTTAAATCAACTCGAACAAATATCCGAATACTTTAATACTGATTTTAATATTGATAAATCTATGACACTGGAAGAAGTAAAAACAATAATCAAAGGAATTCATATCGAGTTAATCGCAAAGCATGTACCGAAGCACAAACATAGTTTTATAAGCCAGATCAAATTATTCGCAACTGAACAGCTAGCTATCAATTGGATGACGAAGAATTTTCCAAAAGTAAGAATATATATATATAAAAAAATTCAAAAAAATTTAACATTTGCATTCAATTAGGCTGTGGATGAAAATAATGATGATGATGATGATGATTATGATGAACTGATAAAATTTCTCCCGCCTAGCCAGAGGAGGCCTGAAGCAGACGATTTAAAGGTAATAATATATATAACTTTTTTTTATTATGATTACTTATTTTCTATTTATTTTAGTATTATACGGAGACCTTTGACGTGGAAATGCTGCAGCCATCCCCACCAAGATACTCAAGTATGTCTCCATTAATGACATATAACGAAGACGATTTATCACAGTCACGAGTAATTTAAAATTAAAATAATAAAAATATTTAAGTATTAAATGTAATTTAATTTTTAGGCAGCTGACGAGGAGAGAAGGTTCAAGGAAATAACCCATTCGATGAATCCTGCTAAACTTCGGAAAATTAAACCAAAGGTAATATACATAAAAATATAATTTGTATGATGAATAATCATTCATTTTTCATAGGCTTTTGATGAGAACGACGGTCCGACATATTTTAACAGACGGCCATCATCCCCACCATCTCTGTTCAACTGCAAGTCAGCAAAACCATCTACTCAGTGTATTACACCATTATTTTATTAATAATGATAATAAATATTCTATATATCATAACTTGTTTTATTTTCTTATACATATCCCCACCATGTAACTTACTGTAGAGTAGGGATTCACTCCTACTCTTAACGAGCGCTCGGTGACACTGATTAAAAGGGTGACACAGACTAATTTCAATACAGTCGTGAGTCTTCCGTCAAACGAGTCGTGTGCGTACCCCGATTGTTAACTTATTTCGAGACAGTTTTGAACGTATCTAACAAAAAATGGCTAATAATCTGATCGATTGTACTACATTCTTTATTGATAGCAATATTTTTATAAATATAGGATTAGATCCTGATTTTTTGTTTAATTGCGTTATATGCATCTCAAATAACTCGCAGTGTGTTAAAATGAGTGTTGAAGTCTATAAATTACTAATTCATATAGCTTTTAACCACATAAATTTTTCACTACCATCTCATTTAATGCTGAAGGAGTTTATATTGGCCGCAATTGTTAAATACAACGGTGACAACGTTCTCTCAATAAAGTGTTTGCAACAGGATCAACATGTACAACTAACTAAAGCAAATGTTTCAAGGATCATACAATTAAGTGATGCCGTGGAAGAAGTTATTCAGATGAAAAATATATACACACGGCCTAGTGTATTAGCTCAGTCCTTTGATATTTCAATGTATCTTGGAAAGGAAATGCCGTTACCCAAAGACACAAAAATAAGCGAAGCTGAAGATTATTTATACCGCATCGATGTCCAAGAATTGAAAAAACAACTTAAGTTAACTAGTCGTTGTTTCGTAGCAGATTTGAAAATTAAAGCAGTCAAACAATTGGCAAGGGGATGGTTAGCTTGTTCGATCGAAATTGAGGTAATACGATTTTATTTTTACATATTATTTTATATTAAAGAAAACAATTTTTTTTAGTCTGAAGTAACCAGACCGAGGACAAGGGCATTCGTAGCACGTGAAACCGCAAAAGCAGCCCGGAGATTAAGTTTTCGTTAAGAATGTAATATTTTATTGTAATATGACATTTTATATAATAAAAAGAAAAAACATGATATTTTAAAAAAAAAGTATTTTTTATTTTACAAATTATTTACAATTTCCTTACATCACCATTAAATGGACTATAAGTTATAATTTGATCGTGTAAGATGAGGCAATATGCTGCAGTCTTTGCTGGAATAGCTTTGTCTGTTTCGAACTCGATGCGTAAATCTACAGTCGATGATTTTACATTGTCGTTCTGTCGTGATAAATCCACGACTATGATTGGTACAAATTGTTGGAAAATGTTTTTTGCAAGTAGAGGCTCGCTATATTCTCTCTCGTAGTATGATTTTTGGAATTCGGCATACGCTTTGTACAATATAGCTGTAACGTTGTTTGTGAAATCTGCACGGAAATCTTCATATGGATATACTTCAGAGTTCAGGTGTACTTTAAGGTTTTTCAGGTAACAGTGATCGAACCGTCCCGACGGATTAAATAAATTATTTTTTCGATCTGTTTGAAATCCAATTAATGCAAATCTAGGTTTCTCAAGCAAACTGCTTGATTTAACAGTCCATGAATGAGAAGTGTTCTGAGGGAGAACTGGATATTCGCACAAGTCCCAATTTCTGAACGCACATGCTAGTGGTTTACGAGAGTCCAATACTTTTAACAGTTTAATTTTTTCTTTGTCACTCACCCTAATAACGGGCATCTTCCAAATAATTTTACTCAGTTCAATCGCTACTTTTTTAAGTTTTTCTTTACTTTCATTTGCTATGGTTCCCGAAACGTACAACGCATCAAAGTCTGTAGATGATCTGTTTAAAATTATTTGTTGGTTGCAGTTGAGTAGTATTTTTTTATAATCTTCACAAAATCCAAACAAGTGTTTGAGTGGGATACAACCAGCAAATTTGTTATTCAACATGAAATGTTTATTTTCACTGGCATCCATATCTACATCCCAAGCAGCATTCTGTAGATTGTTCAATTCATTGAGAGTGTGTGAGCAGAAACCTTTAAGACTCGAAGATATTCCAGGAGATTTTAATTTTTGTATTTCCACACCGTTAATTTCATATCGGATTTCGGAAAGCAAAAACGCTAAACCATTGTTGGTAAAATTTATTTCGTTCGCATATGATGCAACATCTGTCGGTATATTCAATTTACCTTCAATATAAATATAACTCTCACAGGGCAGAGTATATGCGTCCATATTTTGAATAGATATTCTAATTTCATCGTTATTGGATAAAGCTGTTGAAGAATAAGGCAGGAAAGAGTGGTACTGCATTTGAGTTATTTTACATTCATCGTCATATCCACCGGCTACGTCCAAATACATATCATCCATGACTATAGAACTTTTAAAGACCGTAGAAACGATAGATTTTGTTTGGTTAGTTTGAACGGAGGACGTCTTGACGTATTAACCTTGGTAGTAGTACTGTAGGGACTCTTGATCACATTTCTTTTTATATAACTATTGAACTTAATAGCCATCTTTATGTTTAATTTGTATACGAACTGTGATTGGCTCCCCTCTCAAATTGATTAAATTATTATCTTGATCTCTCAATACTATATTTACTTTACTTATAGACGAAGAATTGAGCCGGTAGAAAACTAAATGTTTCGGAACTTCAATGATTTTATGTCCTGGCGGTGAAGAAGGGAAAAACTCGTGTATCGTCTGGCTCGGTATACCATTACTGAATGAACCAGAAATTAGATTGCAATCGATTTTTATACAATTGACTTTCATTATGTTCACTATCCGTTCAGATTCGTGTAATGTCTTGGCAGAGTAAACTTTATTTTCAAAACCTAATATTTTCGATATATTATGTTCAATAGTGAAATCAACATCATGACTACACGTCATTGAACATTTCAATGTGCTACCGTCGGCCTTGAGTTGAAACAATGTAACATGATTCGGTAACAGTTTTTGAATCATCGATTCCAAATTTATTATTTCGTACGATCCTGTAGGTATAATCACTGTTTTACATTTCCCAAGCGAATCACGAAATCCTATTGTATTACAATCTGGTTCCACGTTTGGTATAGAATTATTTGTCTGTAGGCTTAACAGACATAGCTGCGAGGTGTTTTGTACTTCCAACGGTGGGAAAATATCACATGACATTTCGCTTGAATTACCATTTAATGTTATTGTGTACATGATAAAAAATTCAAACACAAATGTCCGCAATTATATGTGTTATAACGTTGATGCCTATTGTAATTATATTGTATCGTACATCCACTAAGGTACGACTGTAGTTCTAATGGAGGTGGTAAATTACCAAAACTGTCGTAGTATGTAACTTGTTTTCCGATTTTCTTATACGCTACCCAATGAGTTCCAGTACTTTTTTCAACGTCCAAATTGATTACAGCCGATTCTTTATGCTTAGGACGTGTAGGTAACCTATCTCTGGAAAACACT
>JANEHU010002655.1:0-39793 GCA_027563435.1 Nasonovia ribisnigri | reverse complement strand
AATTTAATATGTAAGCAATTTCGTTGTATATACGAATATACGAGATATAATCATCAATTTTAAAATGTACGACGCAGTCGGTCGATCATTTGATCGTAAGCCATACATTTTCTATAATAAGCTGTTTTACTCAACACTATATTTTATGATCCTTCATTAAGTAATGCTTTAATAACTATTCAGTATTTGACTCAATCAATAAATTAAATTCATCAACCAAAACTGCGTTGATATTTGATTTTCATTCCTTAAGAAGAACCATCTACCAAACAATTAAATAAGTGAACAAGATTTGTCTGGAACGGGATATAATAGTGTTAAATATGAACAATTGTCAATTGTTCATATAGGTAATTGATGAACTTAGAATTTCAATCATTAAAATTAACGGTATAAAGGCCTCGAAAATACTTATAATTAAATGTATTTTTTTCTGCATGTATAATAGTAATATGAAAAGTACCAAAATCTACTAATGCTGAACAATAGGTGTAGTAAATTACAAAATTACATATTATAGTATATTAGTTTTATATTCAGAACTTGAGAACTGTAGTGATCGTCCGTTTGTGGATGAGATTAATCCCACATAGGAGAATGGGTAATGGTAAAATTTAAAGGTATCGATAGGAAATTTTATGGAGATTCCATTTACACAGTCAGTGTAACGATTTTTTTAGTAAATAAATAGATAGGTTTCAAAAAGAATAAAAAAATTAAAAAACAATACAAAATTTGCTTTATCAATTATCATAGGTATATTATAAATTATGATAATGAATTATTAACCATGGTTTATAAGGTTACCACTTCGAATGCAGACAACTAATAATTGCGGTTAGGTTAAATTTTGATATTTTTTTAATTATTTTAATATTTTCAATTTTGTATTTTTGAACTTTTTTAAGTACCTAGTTTCTGTTTAATTAAATAATGTTAAGTTCACTACAGATACAGAACACAAATTTGATTAACATTTTGATGATTGTAACAATATAAATTACAAAATAAAGTATGTACAATCATAAAATATTATATTTAATAACAGGATTAAACATTAGTTGTTAATGTTTTGTTTATATTTACTGTGAGTAGGTATGAAGAATTTTGTATTAAATGAATTCCATATTTCCATTGGTGATTCTGTTTCATATTTCGGCCACAAAATCTTTACTTAACACATGCAAGTGTAATCGATTCATAGATGTAAAAGCAAACAACAAACACATTCAAACCTTCATATCATGTAAGTTCTATAGTGTTAAAATGTATTACTTATGAAAGGTTTATTGAAAGTTATTTATATTGTTATTTTTTTCTTTTCTCATAGACATAAAGTGCATACTTCATTCAATAATAAAGAAGCTGCTACTTCAGGTCTGCGTTCCATATTAAATGACAGAATTCGGTGTTTCTGCAGGAGTTCATTTTCTGTGGCTGGTTCAGATATTAAATATGTGATCTATTATTACTAAACATACTTTGTTGGTTTTTATTTATTGTCTTATTATACTTTTACACTATTTAAATGCAAATTTCATCTATAAAAATAAAAATTGAAATAATGATTCTTATTGGATAATGGATATTTATATTCCTATAAATAATTATTTTGTATTCATACCTAAATTACAGACTTAAGACTTGTATTAATATATAAACTTTAGTTAAGTCATTTAATTTAATTTTTGTATAATCATGAAATACGAAATACTGAATCTGTTCACTAAAGTAAACATGTCACATCTTTTCTACTCAACAATGTATTCTTCAATTCATATAGCTTGACAAATATATTTTGACTATTTAATGTATAATTGAATGTTTTTTTTCTTGTATTTAATAACAAAAATAACTAATAAGTAACATATAAAATATATGTATTATAATATAATTTACAACTGATTTTAACAAGTATGTATGTTTTTGAAACTGCATTTAAGTCAAAAAATATTACGAATAATAGTTCTTGAAAAATTCACACATCTTTTTTCAATACTTATTAGAAATATACAATATTATTACAAGTTCTTTGTTACACACATTTAAACAACAAGGAAGAGATTTAGGGAGGCTTAGCACCCTCAAACTGCATTTTATTTCCTACAAATGTTTATGATTATTTTAGAATGAATAATAATTTAAGCAATAAAATGTGACATATAGAATTATTCAAAAGTAAATTGTATAAATATAAAATTGGTGATTAAAATACATTCAGTATTTTTAATATACCAAAAAAAGTATCTAGACCTACGCATACAGTTATTAGTTTATTACTATTGAAAATTAAAAAAATCAAAACAATCCTAGTTTATTGGAAAGCATAAAAGTAAGTAAATTAAATAAGGTATTTATTTGTGCAGCTGCAGTTCCTCTAATATTTTAGACCTAGTTGCATTAATAGTTAGACATTACACAGATTCACCAATGACCTCACAAACATATTATTTTTGGTCTCTCAGGTATTAATTGTTGTGAGTAGCTTCAATGTTTTCTATTATATTGTGTAATGACATCTGCATTGTTGCAGCTACAGTTGTGCATGAGAGCAAAGTATGATATAACTTAGTAATTTCTGCTGAACAGGTGTCACAAGTGGTAAGTAAATATAATATAGCGTCCATATATATTTTACTTTCATAATATTAAAATTTTTGTAATGGCCCACGCTGGAATTTTCCAGCAGGGCCTCATATTTATCAAATGTCTATCTACGAATACGGTCTCTAATCAAGATTTTCCCTACTTATTATTTTATACTTTACTAAATTTTCAATTTTCATTCACGTTTTCTCGGTGACCTGGTGGTCCAACGACAATTTACCACAGAAGTTAAAATATTCTACATGAAGTTCTACACCAGAATCAGTTTTTCATTTTTCCAAAAAATCGTTATTTCAAATTTTGGGTTTTCAAAAATCGTTCGACCTAAGTACGACGTTTAAAAATCTTTAATAACGGTTTTTCGAAAAATCAAAAGCATACAACTTATGAAGCTAGTTATGGGGATCAATTTTATGTCTTACGACTTTCGTCCTATCTCTCACGGTTTTCCCGGAAAACACTTCGTAAACGAGAATTTTCATTTTTCGATTTACGAATTATACAATAATATTTGAATTTAAAAATACATAAATTTGAATTTTACAATAATTGCACAATAATATTTGAATTTTAAAATACATAAATTTGGGAATTATTTGGGAATTTTTACATTTCACTGTTGGTACTCTTGCATTTTCAGTTGGCCCCGATTTTTGCGTTTCTTCCATGAAAATTTCGTGATAAAAAATCTGGTTGTTATCACGGGGTCCAACTGCCCGAGCTTCATTATGTATATAACAAATTCGAATGTACTTTTTAAAACAATTATATCTCTTTATCTAGAAGTCGTATATTACTGGAAACACATGTATTCGATCGAGAACAATTTTATCTTAAAAAAACGCGCTATAGTAATTATTCATAAGTTACACCATTTAGAATATAATATTAAAAAACCAATAAATTCCCTATACTGTACATGTAATATCGACATCATTACGATTCCGACGCGCATTCTGGCGGAATGCGATAATTCCGGACCACTTTTATATGCACAGTTCGGTGTCGTTTCTCTAATATTCATGATTATAATATAAGTATATTATATATCATAAGTCTATGGTATCAATAAAATATAATAATATCACCGTGTATAGAGCTCACCTTAGATCATATTCTCATTTAGACTCGACCATTATTTATACTGCGCATGAGAGATTAAACGCATGAAAAACAGAAACAATAATGGTTTTTGAAACAGTTGTTATGATTGTAGCCTTCTCGGTTATTTCCCGCGCAAAACAGTTTTTGCTTCGTTGTGCATTTGTAAGACGGACACAACGCATGCGGGTATAGCACATACATACATAGTACATATTATGTTTAAGTAATACATTATGTATTATCTATGGGTATAGCGTCCCCTTAATGATTATAAATACTATTAATTAATAATTATACATGGCCTAGGTACATTAATTTTGGTTTCCAGTGCTTTGACGTGACTCGCTTCGCCAACTCTCGTGATACCCCTCAAAAATAACAAGTCCCGGCGCATGCGCAGTGTAAATAATGGTCGGGTCTCTATCAGATACTAGTATCTATAGCCGTGGTCTCTATACAAAGCGTAATAATATCATAGAATAATAATAATAATAATAATAATGTTCATTATCTTATTATATTGCTATAATCATTAATCAGTAACCACAAGTTAAAATATTTTCTACTTTTTAAATGTTGAATATTTCCTAGTGGCTAATAATTTGCTTATGATTGTTTTGTACTATCTAAATCTTTAGATTGTTACCTTCACAGTTAATACCGATTACCAAATCTGATTTTGTTTTGTAGTCTTGTAGACTTACCAAATAGGTTGTAATCGTTCGGAAAACCTATTGTAAATTTATAAGTGAACTTGACATTTTACAATGTATTCAGTGGATAATCGAAATATCTGGATTAATAATCATATTAAGAATCCTAGTAATCGATACGATACCAAACGTAAAAAGTTAAAGAAGGTTATTAAAGATATGGTTTTCGTAAGTACACTTAGTCTCATCGTTAACCCGTTGTTAGTCGCTCTATGGTGGAACAACCACAATTTATTTATATCTTTTAAGTACTTAACATATATTTTTACACTTAGGCTTCTGAGTTTTAACATACCTTTTATTCAGGATACTATAATTCATTTAATGTATTAAGAAATTAATTTTAAATTATTCTGGTCATATTAACCACTACTAATCTTGTTTATAAACCTTGACTATACCTACATTAATAATCGTTTAACTATTTTTTTTATTAAGTTTTTTGAATATGATTACTGTTGACAATTTCAAGTTACAACTAACGGCTTATATACTAAAAACGATGAATGACGGGTGAAAGACCTTCTTAATAAGTTATAAACTAGTTCTATTGTGCTTAAATTAAATATGATATGTATGTTAAGGAAAAACTCAGATATTTTCAAACCTTTTATTTCCTACTTTGCAAAGGTATAGTGTTTAAGTGCTTGACAAAATAAACTTTGTTCTAAATTCTGTGAGAAATATGTATTGAGGCACTTATATTTAATGGGGAGGGGATGATATAGATATTATATTATAATAGGGTAATAACTTATTTAATTATAAAAAATGTTATTTACTTATAACTTAAAAATGTAAAATATTGCAGTCACTCAAAATATTTTATAAATAATAATTTGATAAGATGTAGGATTTCATGGAATTTATGGACGTTTAACTAATTTATTATGATTTGTAATATAAAATTAGATATGAAAAATAATATTAAAACCAAGAAATAAGCTTAAAAAATAATTGATTGCAAGTCTTAATCAATGCTTTAAAGTCTATAAAAACTCTAAAAATGACATAGGTACCTAACCTAAACTTGTAAATCAAAAATTAATATTTTCCAGCTTTAACCACTGAAATTGTTAGTTGCACACAATGCACTGTGCCTTATTATGAATCCTAATATAATGCTTTGCCTGTAACATATATATTCCCGTAAGTGTAAGTAAATACGTTAAATTCATAAAAGTATTTACTTAAATAGTTTAATATATTTTTTTGTACCTTTTATTTTCCAATTCATTTTTAAATAGGTGTATCTAATAGTTTAATCATAAATACTTTTTATTTAATAATAATTACTTTACAAATTAATTTAAGGAAAATGCTGCCATTTGTGATGAAATATCACGAAATCAAGAAAAATTATTAATTGTCCGAGAAGAATGCAAGTTTTTAACTAAAAAGTTAAATCTATTTGAACCTCAATTAGGTAATTAAATCTTAGTTGTATTACCATTTTATAAGTATCTACAAATATGTAGGTACAAACAAAATTATTTAATTCAGTAGCATATTTACCCTTAGGCCACATAAGCGCAAACATTTTGTTGATACAATAATTAGTTAAATTAATTTGGATCCTCTTCTAAAGTAATTGTTTAACTATGACTAGGTACACCAAACTCTTAAGTAAGAATTAGTTTTTAATAAAATTCAAAAAACATATTTTTATTAGTAAATACCTATGTGTATTTAATTTACTCATTGTACCTATAAAATTAATTTGATTTTGTTTTTTTTTGATTTTCTCATTTAAATAATTTCCTTGACGAATTCATCACTTGAAATCCAACTGTGATATTTATTGAACAAAATCATGTGCTAACGAAATTTTTAATTTTAAAAAAATGTGGTTAATTTTGATGTCTTTAATCAACAAATTAACAAATAACAGAGTTAGGTACTCATATAAATTATAAAGTAAAAATCTTACACCAATAATATTTATTTTCAGATATTCCTGTACACACAACCACTGTAAAAAAGGCAACTCCAAGAAAAAAAGCAACTACCAATGGTGTGTATATTTTAATCTTTTAATGTTTTTAAAATAACAATTTGATTTTATAAAATGTAAATAACAATTAATTTAATACTTAAATATGTATCGTATGGAAATTATTCACTACCATACAATTTTCAAGAAATTGAAAAATAAATGTCATACCTAATTGTGTACTATGGACTTTAGTTGGAAGAATGTTACTCAGTTTATGTTATTTTTTATATTATTTTTTTGTTATCTACTAACTTGTAGTTTGTACCTGTCCAAAAATTTAAATATTTTATAAAAGGTTTCAAATGTTTATTTACAGGTGCAACACCTAAGCCAAGGCGTCCTGCTGCTAAACGTAAAAAGAATAATATTATAGAAGTCCAAGAACCAATAACTAGTGGAAATGTTACTATTTACAATTTTGGAGAAGTGAGTTCAGCACATAATGATAATTTCCAAATAAACTAATCCTCACTTTCCAGATATTACTGTGATTACAAACCTATACTAAAATATTAATTTTTTTATTTGATATTAAATGTTTTTGATAATAACTGGTATTTATTTATTAAAAATGTATTAATTATTTCAGATTGTTTATGATACACCGTTTTATTATTCAGACTGTGCAATCTATCCAGCTGGATATTATGCAACGAGAACTTATGCTCATTTCAGAAATATATTCTCTAAATGCACTTATCATTGCAAAGTTATAAAAGCCGGTTCATCTCCAAGGTTGATAAAACAATTTTTTTTCATGTTCTTAATTAATATCTTATTGAATTGTGAGTAATTAATATTCTTAATTTAGATTTGAGATCATGGATCATGATAAACATTTCAAAGTGACTGGCCTAAGTACTGATGAGTGCCATGGTCATCTTATATCCTTAATTAATAAATTGCTGGGCGCTGAAGACTTAATACCTGCAAATAGAAATGGTGATAGATTTTTTGGATTGACTTTACCTCCAGTCCGCATGAAACTACAAGAAGCACCAGAATCTAAATTTTGTACGGGATACATTCCATTAGAGTTGCAGGTATTTTGTTTATATTTTATCTTGCAGATGAATGTTATATTTAAGATAATTTTCTAAGAATTAGAAACTGTGTATGCATATATTTTGTTATCTGCCAATGGTAATCATTTAATTTGTTTTACATATATATTTTTATTTCAACTATAGTCAACTACAGTATTTCCTCGATAATAAAACAGACATGAAACCGAATAAACGAAGTTCGATAAACCTGTAATTTAAATCAATATTATATGTACCACTTACAAAAATATTCAAACAAAGTTATATGTTAAAAAACAAACTGCTTTAAAAGAAATCAAATAATACATTATTTATTCTTATTCTATAGATTTTTAGTAATTGGTGTCCACCCTATTTTATTATTTTAAATATATTGATTTTAATTAATACTGCAATTTAAACTATTTAACTTTTTATGTTTATAACAATAATTCATATTTTTCAGTCCGATAGTCAAGTAGCAGAGTTAAAGGCTGAAAGTGATCCTGCTGTGAGTTTTGAAGGTCTTCATAATACATTGAATAGATTTCGCTCTAGACATTAAAAAGTGTTCTAATAATACTAGTTTTATACATAAGTGTATAATAAAATGTGAAATAAATATAATTTTATGAAACTGATGTATACAATTCGTATTGTTATATTGTTTAGAACAAAAAATAAATAAATTCATAATTTTTGTATATTCAGTATTTCCAAAAATATTTTTTAATTACCAACCAATAATAATGAATATAGTGGACTCATTGATTGATATCATATTGATCGATTATGATCTGTACACATTTTTATTTTTTTTGTATATTGGTCCATTAACAATAATCTCCTTTTGTTATACATATTTTAAAAGATCTAAGTTTCAAACATTTTTTTTTTTATGGATCCAATTCTGTTATTTGTCATTAAGATAATACAATACCATTTAACAGAGACGCACAATATAAATAAGGCAGCCACCTTTGACAGACAGCAGACCAGGATGCAGGCTTGACAAGCAAAAAAATAAAAGTCATCACCAAGACATCTCTGTAGGCTATAGACTAGACACCTTGCCTATACAATAATACCCCTAATACTTATGAGATATTAATTTTTGTGGTGAAAAGGTCCGTAATGAAATACAAGAAATAATTTATGTTGGTAATACAAATTTTACAGCGACTGAGAATAATTTACTTGCACATTAAAAAAAATCGTTAACTTGCTCAGCCTTGCAAATCGGACATATTTTAGGCATTAGGCTCAACATTTAATAAAATAATAGATAGTAAAAATTGGATGTACAGTTATTAAATACAGGAAAATAAAATGAAAATTTTCAAAGACCGTTCTTGAAACAAATCAATTTTAAAAATCTTTTTTGAAACCGAAACCAAAACAAAACAATTTGAAAAACCGATCTTAAAATTTAAACCAAAACCTGAAATTGTAGAAAACCGTTCTCAAAGATAAAAACTGTAACCGTTAAAATTTAAAACTGAAAACTGATAACTGTAGTATATTATATAATTAATATTATATTATTTTTAATATAGTTTTTTTTTCTTGACTCGATTCAGGATAGTTAACTTTTTAAATTGTGCCAAAATATAAAAATGTTGTTGTATATGAAGAACGTTTCAGAAACTTTTCAGTTTTCCTCCTACTCTCCCACCACGGATTATGATAAAAACTGTGTCTCCCACGCTGATTATGGTATATTCATTATTCAATATTGGTATAGTATGATTCACAGATTTTTATAATACTCTGTACCAATGTAGTATTGCATGGACATATAATAGAATAGACCAGAAATGATAGCTGTTTTATGTATAATACATTGAAGCCACCATGTGTGCGAGATGGACAGACAAATACACAATGTAATGCATTATAATGACTATCCTGAGTTCCTGAGTATCTCCTAGGTAAAACCACAGAATAGATTGAATTTTTTAAATAAATATTTAATCTATTCTGTGGTAAAACCTCACATTATTCTTTGATAAGACCCGCAAATTTATATGGATCTAATTAAACATTTTAGCTTCACATGTCTGATATCTCACTTCATTCCTGGTCTATTCTATTATATGTCTATGCTCTGTACCACATAGTAATTTGTAGTATGAACTATGAACACTCAATGAACATACACAAGCCGGGTATGAACATAGAATAGATGAAACTTCCCCATTCTGTATTTCTGTGCACGAATTAAGAGGACGTCGCACCCGCATGACGTGTTGTCTTCGTCTTACACACGTACGCCATACCAAATTTCCGTTCGCTAGTTTCAATAGGGTGCTGTCAGTTTTGATATTAGAGTGAATTTACCTATTATCAAATTTTGAAGTAATAACATTAACCGTGTTCTCTCGTTGGTCTTTTACGATATTTCAATTTTTAAGTGAGATATAGGTATGTAAAGTATTAATATTTTAAAATGATCATAACTCACGTAAAAACTAAAATATTGTAAAAAACTACGAGAGAACACATAAAATGTTGTTACCTTAAAGTTTTATAATAGGTCAGTTCACTCTAATAGTATAATATAAAAACTGACAATACCCTATTGAAACTGGCGAACGAAAATCTGCTATGTCGTACGAGTGTAAGACGGAAACAACACATGCGGGAGGACGGAATTAAGATCTTAAATCGTGTCTCTGTGGTATGAATGTATGATGGACTGATGGACAGAGTTGTGTGTTCAGTGTTGTTATATGCATGAACATTAGAGAAACGACGCCGAACTGTGCATATAAAAATGGTCCGGAATTATCGCATTCCGCCAGAATGCGCGTCGGAATCGTAATGATGTCGTTATTACATGTACAGCATAGGGAATTTATTGGTTTTTTAATATTATATTCTAAATGGTGTAACTTATGAATAATTACTATAGCGCGTTTTTTTAAGATCAAATTGTTCTCGATCGAATACATGTGTTTCCAGTAATATACGACTTCTAGATAAAGAGATATAATTGTTTTAAAAAGTACATTCGAATTTGTTATACATAATATTATAATATCGCAATAGGATCGCAATATAATATCAATGATTGTGTCTTATCACGCGACTCATAAGAATAAAATATGTAAAATATTATGTACAATAAATTATTATATTTTATAATATAAAAAAAAACCTAATATTATAATGTCCAGAAACTATTTACATAGGTATCTTATTATTTTTGTAGAGATTTTTTTCAATGATGAGAAGTTCCTGCGGTTCCAACGATCATCTTGATTCAGTTCTATTTATGCAAATATTTAGGCTAATATTAGTACATACTCCTTGGTGAAGCCTCCCAAAGGAAGTAATATTTCTGGAGGAGAAATCTTATCATTATTCAGTATACATGATTTAAATACCCCAGACAATAAACGATTACAATTTCAACAATCTATTGACTATATAGTAGAAAACGCCTGTGATGATCCAGATATGTCTTCTTTAAATGTACATATAGAACATAACTACCCAACACCTATAATTGACAATATAGCTGTTACAAGTGATCCAGTATTACTGTAATGGCGTATATTAGTGGTTATGTAGCAAGAAAAGCCTCTAAATTCACTAAATGTCCAAATTGTCTTGATTCGTTGACAACATCTCAAACATTATCAAGAGATATTTTAATTGAAGATATATCCCATGGACATTTACTTAAACCTTCTACAAATTTATTTAACCTCATTAAGTCATTGGAATCCACAACTCTGAAAGTGATGGCTACGGAAGAATTATCCTCAGATACTATCTTCAAAGTTATTAATACATTTGGAGAGGTTGGATCAGCACAATTAGTTGGATGTAGTAATATGCAACATAAGCATGGATTAACATCAGCTTTAATCAATTTTTTTTAGTCACGAGGATGCATTTAATTTGCTCTCGTAACAATTCAATTGAAAACACTATAAAAAAGAAAAAACCAGACTTCATCGGAAGTCGGCTAAATTAATTTAAATATTTTTATAAATTAACTTTAAAAAATTTAACAGTAAAGTTATGTAATAAGCTGTATTAGATTATTTCACTAACCTACATCAATATCTAAATAATTATTATAGTTACGCAACTTCTTATAAAATACTTTATATAATATATCATTATTTTGGAAATATTTACTGTTATAAGTAAGTTATTTTCTTCTTATGGCGTTAAAATAATATTTTTACAGTTTTTTTTTATATTTTATTGAAGCATGACATTTATAATAATACATAATGTATAATGTATATATATTATATATATTCAACCTAGCTGTGATATGAATTAGATTTAATTTACGATTTACGGGATTTTATGACTTCGTAAGTGCCTACTTAATATATATTTTATCCTCCGAATGGATTATGGGTATATTATATGTGGATTGTGGGCATTAATTGAGCTTTTGAGGCTTTAGCTTATTATGCAGTCGACAGACATAAAATCGTAATTAGTAGGCAGTGACAGCAATGTACAAATAAAATAAATGTATTAAAGTATTTGGTGACAGTGATTAGTAAATCGTAATAAAACGCATGAATTGATATTATAATTTATATTACCTACCAATATATTATATAATATTATGTATAAAAAATTCGAATGTACTTTTTAAAACAATTATATCTCTTTATCTAGAAGTCGTATATTACTGGAAACACATGTATTCGATCGAGAACAATTTTATCTTAAAATAAGTAATAACGTTCTATAGTAATTATTCATAAGTCTCACCATTTAGATTATAATAATAAAAATCCAATACATTTCATATGCTGTACAATAGTGTACATTACTACGGTCCGACGCGCATTCTGACGGAATGCGATAATTCCGGACCATGTTTTTTCACTTCGCCCGGCCGTGTTCGGCGTCCTTTCTCTAATGTTCATTGTTATAATATGCTACATTGCTGTCTCCTTCTGAAAATATGATAGTACGATGAGATGATAAAAAAGCGACGGGATAGATAAGTGATAAGAAGAAAGTGTTCTTATCTATCTTGGTGATTTTATAAGTTTATAATATTATAATTTATAACCGACGTTCAAGTGTTCGACCATAAATTGACAAACTTACCTTCGAAATCCGTGTTGTTTTTTTTTTTGTAGTGAAGCAAAACAGTTTTATTTTTCTGCCATTTTTAGTTTACAGAAAATGTTTAAAATAATTTAACTGTTTAATACAAATTAATATAAATAACAATAATAAGCTATGAAATACATTTAAAAATAATATAAACAAAAACATTCTGAAACAGAATTATGGCAAATCAACTTCAAGGATTGGATTCCATGAACAAAAAGATTATTTTACAAATAAACTCAGGTTAGAACATTACATTTTGGAAATAGGACATTTAGTCCCCGGAGAGTTTTGGACACCGTAGAACAATTACTACCTATAGGACATATAGTTTTCATATATTTAGGTTTACTAAGTAACTATATCATAAACTATTAGAGTATAACTATTCATTTTGGAACAAATGCACTTCACCAACCTCCTCACGATTTACAATTTTTTTTTTTAACAAACGACTTTTTCTTTATACTTAAACAATGGTGTAAAAAATTATTTTAGAAGTTAAAGCCTCCAAAGTTTACGATTTTACGTTTATACACTTGCGTGCAACACACGCGTACTATTTTTATTTTTTGTTTTTGCATATTTTAACCATAAGTATATAATATATATCGACATATTATGTATATTTATATCAATATTGGTAATTTATAACTACTTCGTTGTTACTAAATTCTGTATTATAATTTGTATTTTTTTTATCTTTATATGATAGTAAAATAAGCCATATTAAGTTGTCTTGCAATTATTTTCAAATAAACAGCAGGCTAATGAATATATTGTAACCTTGCCTGTTAAAGTAACATTAGTAACATTAGTATGCCGGCTCCGATCTGTTATTTTGTAAAGTTCTAGGAATTTTTTGCTTTTAGTTACATGGCAGGTACTACTGAATGATGCGTAAAAATAAGATATTGCATTATTTGCGATAACCTATATTATTATTACATGGAAATGAAAATAGTCATACTTACTGGATGTCAAAAATAATTAAAATTATCAGTTTATCACTTAATTTTATGTAATATTTAATTTCTTAGGATTTCCTTCTGAATTTTCCATTCATTAAACATTATTAGCATTTAGAACTGAGTTAAATAATTAACTCGGGATATCACAAAATAAATAAATAAAATATTTTTTTTTCATTAATTAATAGATACCTAAATGGTTTAAGTTAAGAGTTTTTCATTTTTGATAAAATGTATTTAATTCATAATAATGAATATAATTATTACATTTTATATTCTAATTCTCGTCATATCAATGTAAATTATTCATGTTTATTATCAAATATTTAATAATATTTACTTTTTAGCCTATGGATTTGGTTTGGTCAAAGGATCTATTGTAATTTATGCAACTTTGAAGAACCAAACATTACAAACAGCTATAATCCCAGTCAATAAAAATGAATTGAAATTTTCATCAGATATTATATGGTACATGGATAATGCTACGTTAAAAAAGTAAAATCCAAAGTTTATATTTATTTCTACAAAATATTTGATATTTTCTTGTAATGGTTTATTAATATTATTTTATATTGCCCAAGATTAAAAATGGATAATACATCTATAAGAGTTGAGTGCTTTCGTATTCCAATAGATAAATTTAGTCCGAATGAAAAGCTTGGTTACCTTTTATTAAAAGTGAAAGGTGCACAAACTATTAATCCAGCATCCAATGATCGTGTAAGTCATACTATTTTCTGGTTTCAATGTATTAGCATTAACTTTCTTTTAACTTGTTCATTAAATATCAAGAAATTAAAATTAAATTTCAAAATTTTTAATTTTAGATTGAAAATGTATCATACAAATTAATAGGATCAAAAAACTGTAGTTATGATCTTAATTTATCATTACGAATTGAAGATTTAAATGATAAAGCTATTGAAAAATCACCTGAAAAAATAAAATCCTCAAAATTGATAAATAAGAAAAATAAAAATGATGAAATTTCTTTAAAAAAAGGTAAAGTATTACATAATCATATACCAACTACTTCATAGATATTTATACAAATGTTTAGTTCCTATATATTTTGATACTATTACCTTTTATTCAATATTTCTTGGCCAATAATTGATGTACTTTGATTTTAATGGCATAATAAAATATAAAATAACAATAAACTTAAAATGTTATTAATATTACTGCTACTATAACCATCTAGTCTTAAAACTTTGTTACCAGTTTAAGTCCACTGCAAACGTGTCATTTTTAAGATGCTTGTTCAGGCCATTCTTCCTTGTGGTCACAGCTCGTCTTTGTGTGTATATAATGAATACTCTCCAACCATCACTGGCATCATACATATTACACACATCCTTGTACATGTTATTTAGTCATTAGATCAAAATATTCAAAACCAATTTTTGGAGGTGAAAAAATTATATGCCTTGCAAAACATAAAGTTATCCTAAGGTTTGATTTAAAAATTTAAAGATTTTCAAACACTCATTTTGCATTGATTTAAGTAATTTTTAAATTTTAGCAAATTCTTGACGAAAATAAATATTTTTAATTTTTATATTAAATATCTTAGAAAATATTGAGAATACACTTGGATCGATGCAAAGTTAACTTCTTTACCAAATGAAAAATCTTTATATTTTTTAGATTAACCACTAGAAGTACCTACATTTTTGTCAGTCGCTTGGTTATTTTGATAAAAAATTGATATGATTTGTAAGGGCCTTGAAGACTTGAAATGAAAGGAAATCATGTATAACTCCAAATAACTTTGTATTTATTACAGTTTTTATTTATTTTATATTATTCTACAGTATAATACCTAGAATACCATAAACATTTTATCTGACTTAATTGTACCTCTCTGCGAGTACATGCCTCATCTAAGCTTATTGTCCAATGTTGGAGATTGTCTATTATAGTCCATTGTCAATAGACAATAATTACAATCACGAAAGTCGTGTCACGTTTAGCAGTGGTATCACTCGAATATTATGGAAAATATAAAAACAAAATTTAGTACGTTAGGTTAGGTTATTCTGTAAAATTTTAAAAAATGCTATTTTTTTTTTTATTAAATAAAATTAATTTTGTACATTTTTGGTTTGATTGTGTATGTTAATATTGATAGCACAGTAAAATAGCTTAAAAAAAAAAATCATGATAAAAAGTTGAAAAATGTTGAAGGTTAAATATGCAGTAGGTTTGGTTGTGTTTAAAAAAAATGAAACCTCACCTTTAAAGAGTTTTTTCATAAATTAATATATTCTATCATATAACGCCAGTTGGTCACTTCTTCATAGGACACATTGTATAGAATGTACAAATACACTAAATTATTATTTTCAGGGTTAAAAGGAGTTAGGTATTGTAATGCTATGATCATCATGTACATAACAATATTTTCATTTCAGTAGAAGACAATAAACATTATGAAGAAAACATTGAAGTTGATAAATCAAATCCTGATGTTAATATTATGTTAGAACAAATTAATATTTCACCACAAAAATATGAACACCCGTAAGTTTGATAAAACTAATCAGGATTTTATATTATTTAAATCATATTATATGTAAAGCACGTAGGTACATTTAAATTACATGTTGCTTTAGAAATGAAATACATCTTGATGTTGATGTTCAAGAAAAAAAAATTGAAGAATTAGAAGATTGGAAAGACAAACAAATGATATTGTTTAATGAAAAGGTTATTATTTTTTTTAATATTATTTATCATATTCAAATAACTATGTTTTTGTTATATTTACACAGATGAAAGCAAAAGAAGAACAACTGTTAAAAGAATTTAACAATAAATGGTCGAATGATAGAAAACAAATTGAAGAGGAACTTGCCTATGCTATGTCAAAATGTAAAGCATTAGCTAAGGATTTGGATAAAATGTCTGATAAGTTAAAAGAAAGAGATGCAATTGTAACAGCTAAAGAACTAGAAGTATGATAATTAATAATATAGTTTTTTTTTCTGTTGGAGTAAAATATATTGAAATGTTGTAGTTAGCCTGTCAAAAAGATAGTATGGATAATAAGTATATTGAATTAATGTCTTCCAATGCACAAACAAATAATGAACTAAGTAAAAATATTTTTGAATTGGAAAAAAAATTGCATGGATCAGAAAAAATTAATAATTTACTAAGAAAAGAAAATGAAGAACTAAAATACAATAACAATTGTGGTTTGCATGTACAAGAATTAGAGGAAAAAATTGTATGTCATTTAAATTTAAACATATTTTATGCATACATAATAAAATAAATAATTGTCATGTTTAGTCTAATTTAGAGAGTAAACTCGAAGAAGCTAATAGGTCTTGTATGTTCTTCAAAGAGCGCTGGATAGCATCTGTGAGAAAAATAAATCAAATGTATACAAAATTTCATGGAACTAAAACTGATGATCATTTACTTAACAATAAGCAAAAGTAAATAATTATATTTTATTATTTAATACTTAAAAAAAAAATATTTGATATTTTCAAAGTTACAACTTATATAATATAGTCAATATAGGTTCTTGATAAACTGATAATTTTTCAATTATCTTATTTAAGTTTCTCATCTGTAAAAAATAAACTTAATCTTACTACTTTTTATGTTTTTCAGTATTCAAAACATATTAACTAACCAATTAGTAGAACGGCAACACGATGAAGAAAAATTAAGAACACTTTTAAATGATATAAGTAAATTACGACATGATATGACCAACACTAATTATTTGGACTTATGAAAAGTTGAAGTATATACATAAGTAAATAATTGGTGCTTATGTCTAAATAGATTAGTAAAAGACATTTTGTAAATTATTTTTTATGGGTAATCTAAATTTTAATAAACTTGTTATGTGTACTTAAAAATAATATATTATGTTTAAAAATATTTCATATTTTCTTCTATGACTAATAAATTATGAATAATAAATTTCTTTTAGCATAATATTCTTGTATTAATAAGTTAGATAAAATAAAATCCAAATAAAAGTATTCCAGTATTAAATACTACCTAAACTACTTTGTTAATATTACAATATTTTATTTTACTAGTATCAAAAACCAAATTTTTAACTCGCTGTTAATCCGCGAAAGGTGAAAAAGACTGCACTTTTTTTACATCTTGAATAAAACATATACATTCTATATTTCAATAATTGATACTCAATACATAGTTTACAAATATTATTAAAAATACTATAATTATATTATAAATACATTTAATAACTTGGCTTCCAAGGGTTTTTTTGATAACATAATTTCCCTGCCACGGACTCCATATAATTTGTACATTCCTGTTTATTAAATATTATCCATTTGATGTACCTATAAAGAAATATAAGTTGTATAACAGTTTTAATTATATTTTATTGCTAAAATTGTAAATTGTAGAAATTGTATGAATGAATTATTTGTTTTGATAAAATTAATGACGCGGGGTTAAAACTAAATCCTCAATTTTTTCTTAGAAATTATAAAAATATTATAACTTATACCTATATTGTAAATTGTTATTGACCGAGTGTAAATGATAGATCATAGTGAAGTAATAGAAAATAATAAAAAAAATTGTTAGAATGTTGAAATTTGACTTGTACTATTGTAATCCAACTTTATTAATATAGCTATATTTACCAACAGGCTGTTAAATAAAGAAAAAAAAATGTGATATTAAAATATTATTATATTATTATTTTTAACTAGGTTCCAACCTATTATCACAATAAGTAATTTTATTTTGTTTGGAAGTTATTGTATACTCTTAAACTATTAAAAGGAATATTTATTTATTTTTAGTTGTTGAATTGTTATTTTATTCATGCTAATATGTGGAAGTGTCTTAAAGTTTTTATTTTTAACCCATATAAAAACAAATCAAAAACCTTTGATAATAAGTGAATTTATATTATTCAGTGTTTTGATTAAAATAGGTAATAAGAAACTGGTCCTAGACTTTATGGCACTTAAATCTTGAAATATACCTTTAAAAATATAGAAAATAGCCAAAAAATTAAAATGTTAAAACAATTTATAAGAGAGGAAATATGTTAAATAGCCAGGAGGACTGATCAACCTTGCTACGGTGCTCTGTATGTACCTACCTAGTTTTATAAATAGTTACTATAAACACAAACTATATAAACATAATAATAATTATTAAAATTAGTAAAACCAATAATTGCAACAATTTATAAATAAAAAATAAATAGTATAATCTCAAAATTCTAATGTTTAATAGGTATCCTTAATTTAATGCTGAATACTAAAAAGTAAAAAATTAAGAGTTAAGACCCAAGAAATTCTTAGTTAAACACTTAAAACGAAGTACTGTGTTTATCTTTGATTACCAAAATGTTCTACCAAAATCATTACCTAATTGACTATTATTATTTAAAACGCTGTTTTTAACGTTTTGATAGCTTTTTTTTTTAAAAAAAAAAGAATTTTTTCACCCTTTATGTAATAGGTACATGCAATTTTCATTAAATAAAATAACAACCATTTATATACACTACAAAATTTTCAAAATATTTAAAATATATTTTTAGGTTTTTACTTTTTAGGCATAAGAAAATTTCGATTTTTATTATTTTTTTAAAAATTATTGTCAATAAAAAATGTTTCACTAGGTCAAAAAACTTGAATATTTAGTTTCCCCTTTTTCATAAGTTTAAATTAGCGTAATTTAAAAAACTTAAATCAGAAAAAACAATTATCGATAAGTGAAGTTGATATCAATGCCCGCTTACAATTACAACGCACAAACTTACAATATCTGCATAATGCAGTAGGTAAAATATGCATTTTATTTAGGTAAAACGATATGCAAAAGCAGTTTGTTTTTATTACTACTTAACATTAAATATTTTTTACATAATAATCAGAAACTTACTGAAACAGTCAACAGAAACTATACTAATTAACAATTATTTATTTACAGTAGTTATTATTACATTAAATATTGCTGGCATGATATGTTCTTCCAAATTTTGAAACACGGATGACCGGCGATAGGAAAAAAGATTGGATTTATATTCACTAAAACTTGTCGTACTAATGAAGAAAAAAAAGTATGTAACTGTATAGGTAATCCCATCAGTCGTTTAAAAATACCTATAGGCTATAAGATTAGATACTAAATTTATGACGATTTGACAAATAATACCCAATAATTATTGACGTTCATTAAATAAATACCATTGAAATTGCATAAGGTTTATGAATAATCGAATTATATAATTATATTCATTATGTTCAAAGGTTCAAAATATGTAACAATGCAATAACCATTTTGTTCTATTTAATCGAGAATAATCTAAATCGTAGACATATCTGACAACCAATCAATTTGGACTCAAGGAAAAATACATACAAATGCATATAAATCCTAATTCCTAGCCATAATAATAATATAGAAGTAATTACTTAGGTACTAAACATTAAAAAAAAATCAACATAAAAAAAAAGTATTTCTTTAAAACAAATTTATTCAGCTAAACATTTTTAATGACACTGATGGTAGCGGTAAGTTGATTAATTATTTATGTATGTTGATTTCATCAACAACTATAAGCATTCGACGAGGCTGGATAATAATAGAAAAAAAAAGATAAATAATTCGAACGCTGTGGTCAAGTACGACCGCGTCCATATATCGTCACGGGACTCAACCATACAGTAGGAACCGATGTGCCTCTTCAACGAGTACGTCTTCGAACATCTGGAAGGCAAATGGATCGTAAACGCCTGGAAAATTGTCTCCAACGGCGAACCGACAGATCGTTTTAAAATTGCCAGTAGAAAGCATCATCGCCGTGTCAGATTCATCAGTTTCCAGCCTATCAAATATGCACCAGATGCAGGGAGATTTAGTATTATTAGGCTCAGTCCAAGGGGTTTTTCAAATAATGCTCGTAGTTATCAATTCCATCAGATAATATTCTCCAAGTCAATCGGATGTTGTACTGGGAAAGGTCGAAGTCGGCTTCTAAGTACAAATTTTAACTACTGTTGAGAAGAAACAAAACAAACAATGTACATGACGACGACTGTAGTGATTATTATTTTTAATTTTCTTATTGATTTGAATCGATCAAAGGCGTATTATCAAGTGATGTAAATTAGAGGAATATAACTTAATAACTAACAATTATTTTTTTATCATAATAGATTATATATATTTTTTTAGATAGAACTTTTTAACAACAGCAATTTAACGCCATCTGAATGACCTTTAAATTAATTTTCTTGCAACTATACTATTTTAGATTCTAGAATATAGAGTAGCCAGAAATTAAAAAAAAAAGTTTAGCCAGCAGACCGTGACAACTTTTAACAGTCTGAGGTATAATATCAAAGGTAATTGGCATTAGTTAGTTTACATCTGTCTATTATTATAATATGAGTTATGAAACATTCTTACTCGGTATTTGCAATCCTCTTCTTCAACTTTCGCACATTCCATGTCCATGCATTTAGCTATACCAAGAGAAAACAGTAACCGTAAGACTTAAAGTGAATCTAGTATAAAATTAAATGTTTAGAATCCATACCATTTTCTTCGGCACAGTCCATTTTTCTAACAAGTCCTTCTAATAGTTCAGGGTTTGCTGACAGACGGAAATTATGTGGGTACAGTTTATCGAACGACCTAATCATTTCCTCGTCTATGTCCAATTGTGTTCTTTCGTGTTCATGAATAAACCTGCAGAAATCAAATGCATCTTATATATCATATGCACAATGCAGCGTATCCTATAGTTGAGTCCCCACACTAGAGGTTAATCACAGATAGTATACCAGTTACATCCCGAATTATTTTTGGTATATACTAGTTGAGTCCCAGATTATTTTAGGTAAGTAATACAAATATTATGTAGTACACAGGAAAAAATATTAAAAATTGTAAAAATCAAATATTAAAAATACATTTATAGGTGCTATAAAATACGGTTCAACAATTTTATTTTTGTGTAATTCAAAATTAATTTAATTATTCCCTCAATTATTGATGTATAATCCAAACATTTCATTTAGTACCCCACATCCCGTATACCTAATCTACAAAAGAAATAATTAGTTGATTCCATTTTATAAAATTAATATCTTATATATTTTTACCAACACAAAAGGGATGTTTTTATTAATTTTTTAATTTTTTTGCGTAGTATTTATTGAAAAAAAATCGGTGTCCCATCTCTGATGCAGCAGTATGATGATATATTATTAATCTAATTTATATTGCTCAACTTATCCATCAATATCGTTAAGTTAAGTATTATTTTTTTTCACACAACATGAATCATTGCATCAATCCTACTCTATTTTTATTACAGTTATATAACTTAAAAATTGAAAAAAAATATTTTTCAGGACTATACTCCACGACCAAAGAGCGTTGACAATAAACTATAATTACCAATCGATACACAAATCGGAACCAGGTATTGTGTCGCCCGTTAATAAACTTTTTTTGTTCCATTTGAAGTGCGTCGTTATGTTAAACATTTCTTGATAAGTGTCAAGTATTTTACAAAAATCCCTTTTCTCTTCGACATTGCTGTGGGTTAATACATTTGAAAAATATTAATATCGTACGAAATATTATAATTGTATGATCGTTTATTTACCTTCCAATAACGCTCAATGTTGACGGTGATAAGCTTGTCTTCCTTCTGCAAATTCAAAGGTAACAAACAACAATATTATCAATATCGTATAGAGGTACGACAAATCGGTATAAAAATATTATTAATGTAAACGGTCGTCGTACTTGGTGGGGACTTTGGGAGGTGCCACGTGAATTCCGGCCAGAGACCTTTCCCAGTCCAATGGGATGGCTTGGACAGCATTTTCTGGTGGAATTGATAACGAGTCGTGTTTGAAAAACCACTCGTGCAGCGGTTCATCGGACTGAGCGTAGTAACACTGAAGCCCTGCATTAGGTATTTCCTGATAGGCTGCAAACTGACACTTATCGTCCGACACGGCCGTCATGATTGGCGGGTTTAGAACGATCGGTCTGCAAGACGGGTCGCCGTTGTAGAAGATATTCCTGGCGTTTACTATCCATTCGCCTTCCAGTGGTTCGATGATGTCTGGAGGGTACTCGTTGAAGGGACACACCGGTACCGGATGGTTGAGTCCCATGACGAGTAACTTGACGTAGTCGCACTTGAGCGTGGCGTTCGAATGTTTCTTCAACTTTTTCAGCCAAGTCGAGTACTTCGATACGACTGTCGATGGAAATGCGTGCAACATGTTAGTTATTAAAAATTAAGGATCACGATAAAACATTATAATAATATTATTATATCTAAATATGTCAAATAATAATAATAATAATAATAGTCCCGCAGAATATTATTACCTGAATTTCTGTAATTTTGTCTAGCATTAGACTAAATTAACTGAATTTTAAAACTATCATAGCATACCTAAGTAGAACGTGATTTAATTTAAAAAAATGATTTATTCTTCGTTTTACTAACCATCCGTGTCTTCTTTCCTGAGTATTATTAACTTGACTATTCGAGCATAAAATTCAAATATGTCATCTAAATTATTTTTGGAGTTTCCCTTTGATGTCGAACTGTCTTTTTTGATCGAATTACTCCTTGCAGTGGTTTTTGACATTTTTAAAAGTTAATTATGTGTGTGTGACGTGTGTACCTATTATTGTATTAACAGCTTATTATATAATAAATTTTCATAAGTCTCAGAATAAAATAAAATTTTATAACTGTTTATTAAAAATATAAATCAATTCCCGTTACCTTAGTGATTCATCACATCGTACTGGCAATCGAATATCATTCATTTTAAAAAAGGAGTATTTACTGTAATTTTTTTGTTTTGTTTGCATTTTAGTAATGTTTGGAAAAATAGCATAAGTTTTAATTACGAATACATTTGATTGAAAGTTGGATATACATAGCTGGTTGAATAGTTAATTAATTGTGTTTATGATTTGTTATTGGGCTGGGTGGTACAGACATTTTGATCTATTTGGTCGAAAACCGATTTTGAGTAAAAATTCCCATTTTTCCTCAATTATCTTTTTGTTCTTCCCTGCGCTTTTGAAAAGTATTGGGAATTGTAACCTCCCCAATGAACAATTATTATATTCACTTTCCCATCGAACGAGATACTGTAGTTGAAGAAAATTGATACAGTTTTGCTGCCCTAAATGGTGGTGACTGGTGACAAACAAAAAAAAAAAAAAAAAAACACACATCATTGTAAAATCAATACATTCATCGCCCCGCTCAGAATCTAAAATGATTCCCGAAGGAGCGTAGGTATAGCCTAGAATATTATAAGTTCAACCATTTATCGAAATTGCAATCGGTACCTCAGGAAGTACCTACCTATGCTTAATTTACTACAGTTTTAAGTAGTTTTTTTATAATTATGCATACAATAATATTAGTACACTATTTACAATAGTATTTTATTTTTCCTCGATGTAGTGATGCAATATGTTCGTGTGAGTGCTAGAGTTGCATCCGAAAGCGGTTGCCCGTCACGACGTGACAGCATTTATCGGAAACACACACTAATGTTAATTTACTACTTACACATAGACATAATACAAATTAACATTTATATGAATTGCCTAAACAATACTCCTTAAAGTCGGATATTCCGAACTATGTGTTATTTACCACAGCTTATTGGTCCAAAACGTATACGCTTCGACGACCTTAACGTCGAAATGTCGTGAAATTCATTTGAATATACAATAGGTTTTTTATAATCACATATAGTTATTATATTTTATAAAAAACGACGAATGGATCTTCGAAGGAATAAACTTTTCGGATACGTATATATAATTGCCTATACTGGCCCCTTTTCAGTAAGCATTTGTATCATAATAATATAATATAATATTTTACAAACACAGGAGTACAACAGGAGTATTATTTATTAATACATTTAAAGTAAAATATTAATTTATGTAAATATATAATAATATGATCGTCATTTAAAATTTAATAACACGCAGTTCATAATGAAAACAGTAATAGGTGCATTAGTTTTAATCAAAACAATTAGTAAAATAGTTTAATAATTATTATAATATTAATTATTATCGTCGTTTGAAACACTAATATAATAAGAAAATTATTGGTAATCAGTACAAGACGTGATGCTTTAAATGTCCGTTCATCTGACGATCATTCTCGCAGTGTTAAAATAAAACGAATTTCAAACAATATTATTGTTGACAAATAATGTATTATCATTTTTATTATGAATTGTATATTATTAAATTTTAAATGACGATCATAATATTATACATTTGTATAAATTATTTTACTTTGTATGTACCAATAAATGATAGTCCTGTTTTTGTTGAATATTATAACGAAAATTATCGCAGAAAAAGGGGCCAATAATATTGTAATATTAATACACGGACATGAGAAAATATATTTTCTCATATTATAATAGAATACGAAAAATTCTTTCCTGCCAAGTTGATCCACTCGCGAAAAACGGACTTAAATAATTGACCAACACGGGCAACGCGGACTATAATATTGTGTTGTTGACTCGACGGCGTTGAACAACAAACAGACCACAGCGTACCTAAATAATAGTAATAATAATAATAATAATAATAATAATAATTCTTTATAGTTTATATTATGTGAACATTGTGAACAAACATCACCGCCCGTCCCGTCGTAGTATTATTTATGTTCAGTGATAACACTGACAAGTGACGACTGACGATCCGCGGCTGGTCCGGTCGCTATCGCGTGGAATTTCATTATATTTTTTTAACGCAGTTGTTTTCGATTACAATTTATTATTATTAATGTCGTGGGTATTTCGTCCGTTCTTTATCACCGACTGACACAACTCTAGACATTAGATAAGTGTAGTAAGTAGACCACCGCGACCCCGATCGACGTGCAGTGTCCGTAAATCGTATAAGCTCTGGCACAGTCGAGACACAAAGAGCGTTGTATATATATGCACACAGGCGCGACCTAGTCAACAACAACAACAATAATAGTTTAGGCCTGTTTACGTGTTATTCCGTGCGCTTTTTGTGGAGGTATCATGGCTTTTCAACCCAACAGTACGGTCAAAGTACTGGATCCAATCCGAGAGAACTATGACAATTATCTGCTCATCGACGTCGGATCGAACATGGTGAACAAGAAGTTCAGCAGGGACTTGGAATCGGTGTTACAGAGAGCAAAAGATTCAGGTACGGTTATTCGACGCTATTGACATATTTTATCTATTGACATTTGGGTCGCCCAATTTTTTTTCATTATCTGACACGAGAGATATTATACAGTTTAACAACTTCCTATGATATTATTCACTTTCAACAACTGTGGATATATTATTGTTACAACGTGGCTATCGTTTTATAATTTTACAGGTGTTCAAAAAATAATTGTTCCTTGCACCTCTCTCAGAACGAGTAAAGAGGCGTTGCGGTTAGCAAGAATTTATCCAGGAGCATTATATTCAACAGCAGGTAAATGACCTACATATATTCCATTAATAATTAAGTATTTAAAATGTTTATCTAATTACAAATAATGACGACTATTAATCATTTGCAATTAAATACAAATGTCAAATATAATAAATAGGCAAAGTAATAATTAAATAAGATATCATTAGGTGCCATGTGTAAGTGTTTTTTGATCATTCATAGTTAACTTTTAAAAGAAAATTGGTTATTTACACTAAAAATATGAAATATTTGACCTTAATTCTAGAAATTAAAAATTTTATTAGATAGGTAGTTGGTACCTATGTTTGTATGAAATAGGTACCTATGTGATTGAAAAAATACTACACCCAATTGAATATTTATTTACCACATCTATTAACTACTTACTAATAGGTACTATTATATGTAATATATGTTTATTTTATTATGTTTGATAAGGTATCCATCCACATGAAGCGAAATCTTGGGAAGATAATTATTATGATGAACTGAGAGATATTGCTAAAAATCCAGAATGTGTAGCTATTGGTATATGTGGTTTGGATTATAACAAAGATTTTTCTTCGCCTGATATACAAAGAAAAGTTTTTGAACTACAGGTATTACTGAATTATAAAAGTATAAAGTTAGCAAGATATATTTATTTTAAATTGTTTAACTAATGTCTATTATATGATTATCATTTGCAAACAACAGGCAACAGGTTAGAATACAATGGTTGTATATTTTGCATGTTGGATTTAATATAACATATATATTATTTTATTAATATTTGTTTTTTATGTAGATTTCCTTGGCTAAAGAAATTAAAAAACCCATCATGTTGCATCAAAAAGGAGCACATGAAGATTTTTTAAGGATTATAAAAACACATTTGCCTTTAGAGCTTCCAGCAATTTTACATTCATTTACTGGTTCTTTTGAAGAAGCTACTGACTACATAAATTTGGGAATGTACATTGGAATAACAGGTAACTTTTGTTGTTGCTCGATGAATAATGACAATATTATGTAAATTACATCATACAACATTAAAATATACAGTGTATGCAATAATTGTCAACAAGGTACATATCCAATAATTTTAATTATTTTAATTTTTGTAGGAGGATTGTGCAAAGATAGTTCAGGTAGCGGAATAAAAAAACTTTTAAGTGCAGGAACATTAACATTAGACAGAATACTAGTGCAATCGGATTCTCCGTTTATGTATCCAAATGCTAGAGCAGCAAATCTTACTGACGCATTAAAATCTAGCCTTACTCAAAGGTTAGTTTCATACTAAATATACATTTTTAAATTATTATTAATTACTATATTATACTGTAATTTTACAGATCACTGGGATTTTTACAACGTTACTGTACATTTCATCGAAACGAACCATGCTCATTGCCTATTTTAGTGGAATTATTAGCCGGTTTTATTGCTAAAAAGCCTGATGAAGTGGCTTTAGCAACATCAATTAATGCGCTTAAAATATTTGGAATGTCATAATTTTAACAACACTTCCCAAAGGTGTATAAATGTGTGTTGATTTTATTTTATTTTTTTTTATTGAATTTATTATTGTTATTGTTCATCAAAGAAATTAGATATTAAGGTTTTTAACTTTTAATAACTATTAGTCAAAGTATAACAATGAAAATATATTGTGCCATTTAACAACATTTGTTATAACCGCTACATTGATGCAACTAAATAAATCATTTTACTTTATTTTTGTAACAGTTGTTTTGTATCTATTATTATTGATTTATATTTTATATTAACTAACACACTATTCACCCGAAAGAAAGGTTCCATAGCTTAACAAAAACCAATCAAATTAGCACATCTTCCTTACCATACCAATTAATTACTCTATTGACAAAATACTTTAAAAGGATCATCTGGCCGGTACAGGTTTCTACAGTTCGGTGTACTTCTATAAAATAGTTTGTTTTTTCATAGAACAGAGTTTAAACAATACAGTTTCAGATCAATTTTATGAATGAATGGATGATGATTGACAACTGAAACTTACTCATTAATTTGCTGTAATAGCATAACGTTGAGTTTTAAATGTATACAATTTTTATAAAATAAAATACAAATTGACAAAATGCAAGTAATAAAAAGCTTTATGAATAAAAATTATTTTTAGTAGATTGAATGATGAGTTTGGTTTTATTAACTACTATAAAATTAATTGTTTCAACATCAAATTTTATAATACAAAATAAAAACATACAATGTTTCACATATTTAGTACTTGAGAGTTATAATTGTGTAATATTAAAATTGAAAGAATAAACTTAATTAATTTTATTATAATATTCTTTTATTTTTAAACTTAATTACTTCAAATAATGAAAAAAAGGAACATACTTAAAAATCATTTATATAAGTTAGAAATAATTAAAATAAATGTAGAAAAATTGAAATAAAAATATTTATCATACAACATATTAAAAACCAGATATTTATAGCACTATACAGAAAGGCTAACTTCTAGTCGCTTGATTACTTTATCATATGATGGTTCTAATTCATTATACTCAATATCTAAATCTTCTAATTTTACAAGTGAATCAGCTTTTTGGATTTTCTCAACTTCTTCGGCTGGCATAGCCAACATAAGTTTGGTAGGTTTTTTCTAAAAATAAATGAATACATAAGACAAAAAATTCAACTGTTAGAAATAAGATTAATTATTTTATACTAATTACATACTTGAAATGGCCAATTCAGTCTTGTTTTTACAAATTTCTTATATTTTTCATATTCATCTTTATTTTGCCGATTGGTAATTTTTAGTAATATAATTTCTATAACACGCCGAACTTGTTTCTAAAACAATTTTAATTAAAAACTATTATTTTATTTAAAATAAAAATATTTTTATAGATTTTATTACAATGAGCATAATTAATTTGATATATATAACGAATTACAATATTAAATATATGAAAGTAAACCAACTTTCATAGCCAAAATAAAGAAACATGGGTGCATAAGCCCCCTAATATTGTTGGCATGATTTGCACCTATGGACATAGTGTTTAAAATATACAAATTTTGATATTTATGTATGTTATCAAATATAAAACAGGGTGAAGTAGTGTAATTGTACATAGATAATACAATATTTATAAAGAAAATTGAATATTGTCCATATTATTATTTTTTTTTTCTGTGTTAAAATCAATTGAAAATTCTTTAAAAAATAATTATTTACAAGAAAAAATCTATACAATATATTATTATTTTCTTATTAATGTTTACAAATGCCTCATGGGAAATTTTATTGATGGTGTAATTGTTAGAGTAAAATTGTTCCTATCGATTAGTGTGCAATTGTATCTAAAATAATATGAATATAGTAGTAAAAATAAAGAATTCCTGATAGTTTTTTGATAGCCTCACATTTGAACTATACGTCATGTATGAATAATAAATATTTCCCTATATATTTTTAATGAGTCTTGGCTCATTTGTATACTTGGTATATCTCAATATAAATACAAACCCTAAACATCAACGTCTATGAAATAATGAATTAAATGAAAAAAATATTTTTCTCTAACTTTAAAACTTTACCTAGGGGAAATTAAATATTTTCATATTATCACTAACAATTACCCTGGTTTACAATGACTCCACTTAATTTTAAATGTAAATAATTTTTATTACAAGTATATCGATTGATGCTTAAAATTTTAAATAAATATATTGTACTAATTACCTGGTTGATTTTGTAAAGATTTTTAAATTCTTTAACCATTTCTTGATAATGCAGTTTTTTCAATTTTTCTTCATCAAATGTTTTCAGATTATGAAAATTAGTAACATCTACAAAATCTCGAACAAGCTGAAATTCATCGTTTGGACTTTCAACTAATAAAAAGAACCAAATTAATAGATGCTTAAGCATATATACTATAATAATTACATGCAATTTCTTAAATAAATATAAATTAATACCTGTAATATCAATAACATCTGATTTAGTGGCATAGTGTTTGTAAACAGAGTTCAATAGCTTAGCACACAATCCTTTCCTTTGAAATGGTGGTAGAATTAACATTTGACTAATTCTTGGGCGTATTTTATCTGGGTAAGCATAATATTCATAAATTGTTGAATATCCCACTGGTGTATAACACAAATCACCATTTTCATTTTTAAAAATTTCGTACCTGAAATTAAATTAATTTTTATTATTATTGTTATAATTTGTACATAATATTTTATTAACATAAATATAGTAGAATCCATTTAAGACAATTTCTCACCTAATACGCTTATTTTTACGAGTCCCTTGATTTTGACAATGTGATAATATGATACACATAAAACATATAAAACATTTACCTACTTAAAACACTATTTTTAACTGGTCCCTAGTAGAGCGTCCTAAATGGGTTCTACTGTAAGTGTTAAATACATTTTTATTGTTACGTATTAGTTAATATTAGTTTAACTATTCATAGTTGTTTTTTATTTGTTTTGAAAACTGCCTTAACCTATAAGGTAACATGGATTTTACTATTTCTATATAGAAACAACAATTTATAATTTTTATCATCGTTTTGACAAGTTCATTATATAGTTAAGTATTAAGCCGGATTCACAGCTATGTTGTGTGTCTATGTTGTCTTTAATCATTTAGATTCCAATAAAAAATATAAGTACATAATAAAAAATTATATCTCACATGATAAATATCTTCCATTTAGAATCATCAAAATCAATGATATTTGATGAATCTATATACCACAAAACAAATGTCTGTAATTGATTAAAATATTCTTTAAACTCGGTGTTCTCGTCTTCAATCACATAGACTTCAAATTTCTTGTTTTCTTCATTATGATCTACAACCATAGTTATAATTAATATGAATGTTGATATAAATTTGAATTTTAAATTCATCTTACTTAAAATAAATTGATCAAGTTGATTTCCATAAGGCTTAAATGACGGCTCATCTTCTAAACATTTTTCAAATACGTCAATGTTTGAATGGAAATTGGGAGTAATATAATCTTTAAGTTTCTCCATTATATTATCCGGCTATAAAATTGATAACATTTATTATAAAATTAAATTTAAGAAAATGTATTAATGATACATTAAATATATTAGGACTAGCATTTATTTGTTGATGTTTAGCATTGAATTCAATGGTTTGAGTTTAAATTTCAGCTATACCACTAACATAAAGATCCAAAATATATATATATCTTAAATAAAAGATAAATTTAAATAGAAGCAATTAACACCAATATACTACAGCAACGTGATGTTGTGTTTATTAAGTTATTATATCTTATCAAAAAATATTTTTTTATTAAGTACTGTTAATATAGTATTTTTACTTATATTTTGCTCTATAATGCACTAAATTGAATTGAATAGTTATAAAGAACGGTGATAAATGATTAGAATCATGTATATTTTAATGGGCATTTGTTCAAATTTAGTTACATGCAAAACATTATTTTTTTTTTTTTGACTTTAAATTTAAAAAACAAATTTGATCTATTTTAGACTTTGATCGGAGCATTAAATGGTACAATTATGAATTTTATTATTTTTGTGTCCAAAAACACTTTTTATAGAAAAAACAACCAACAATGTTGTATCAATTGTTAATTTTATAATGTAACAGTTATATTCAATGATATACATTGAAGAAATACCAAATTTGCAAAATAAATTACCAAGTAAATTATTAAAGCGTATCATATTTAGTAAATATATAATTATAAATTACAAAAAATGTGAAATTAATTCTATGTTGTAAAATACAACGATGTTTATAAAATTAACTCACAATCATGAAAACAATTATTTTAAATGTTATTTAACTTACATTTTTACTTTAGGTATTACATAAAGATTGAGATATACAACATAAAGTTATGACGGTTAATGAAAAAAAAAAAGAATATAATACTTACATTCATACCAAATTTCTCTGAATCCACTTTTGAAGAATAATTTATATTAATATACAGCTTAAGGCTACAAGCAGTATAATACATTTTTACAACAAGGTCTTTGTATCCAAATATTTTCTCCCTAAAATAAAATAAATTTAGTTTAAACAATTCTACCTATTTATATTCAAGGATTTAAATACTTACATATTTCCAAATACTTGGTAAGTCATGTCTGGATAAAATGCTGCTTTTGGATCATTGATATCACTGGGCTTACGAACTTAAAAATAAAAAATTAATATTAGGTATACAAATATGCAACATTTTAACATTAATTTTTTTTTATTTGTATAATAATTACCAAGTTTAAGTTCTAATGCACTATTGCTGCTTACAATATATTGTTCCATAGTTATTGAATATTAGAGGTTAATAAATCTGAAATAAATATAGTAAAACATACATAATTAAATTCAAAGTATTATATTAAAATCACCAATGCATAATGCCATAATTTTTCTGTCCAAAAGGGCGACATTTTCTAAAAAATATTAAATAATTATCAATACTTATCAGATAAAATTATAAATTGCTTATTAATTAGGAAATTACTACCCTAATTAATTTTATTTCTAATATATTTACATCGTAATAGTAAAATACATTTGAATACTACAATTTATAAAACTTAGTAATTATACGTAAACTTTAATTATAATATAATTATTGTAATTTATGATTAAATAATAATAATAATGGTCACAACCTACATTGTATAACTAAAATCATGAACCAAATATAATAAAAAATCGTAAAAAATGTATATCAAAATTAAGTACAAATTTATTAAAATATTAAACTTTTATGAATGCAGGATAAAAGCAGAGAGACATTTGAAAAGGTCATGCAGATTTCAAAAGTGGAACGCCCTCTCCTTCTTATGTGGAACGACTAGTCACACTGAATACATTATAACTGGATATCTAACAATTAAGACAGGTTGTCATAAAAACATTTATTTGTCAATGGAAGGTTTTCCATGGTATTGGGCTAATAATGAATATTTGTTGATGATGTAGAGGAGAAAGTTCCACTTCGAAAGACATATTAATTAGTCTTAAACAGATTAAAATTTATAGTAAAAAAAAAATGAATTTATGCATGACATAAAAAATAGAGCATGGCCTTTTTTTGTGGAAGTCAAAGTGTTAATGTCCGCAAAAAAACCATGAAAAAAGTATACATTTAAGAAAAATAATATATAAAAAATGGTCTTTTTTAGGCATTAGCCTATGACAACAGGTGGAACTATCATAAGACACAATTAAAAGTAAGCAGAAACTATCAATTATTGTAATGTATTAAAAGATAACTGAATAGCACTTTAGAATTTTCGTGGGGATGATTAACTAGGTAATAGTCATTGATGATGATTGCAGTAATGTAGTATTGAGATTTATAATGAAAAATTAATAAATGTCACGATGCCAGTAATTTGTGTCCAGTTGCATTTTACGCTCATGCCACAAAGATTATGTGAGCGGACCTTAAAGAGATTTTTTGACACTGATTGTATTCCCCCTCTTAAGAAATTATCAAATCAACATATTCAAAATTGAGAGAGTATTTAAGCTTAAATTTAAGTTTTAAATCCTCTCGAAACATTCTAAAGTAAAATCTCAAGCCGGTAACGACTCATTACGCATTTATTTTATATTCCAAAAATTAGACAAATGTAGCAGCATTGTACTTTTCGCCCAAAACCGACGTAAGTAGTTGATGTCAGTACTTATTACTACATTACTTACCTATATTAACGAGTTGAAAAATCAGTCGAAACTAGGAATAGGTGGTAGACTAAACACTGTAAGCGACGGCGTGGAAACGACAGCTACTGCGTGCTCGACAAAACTTAATAAATTGTGGTAGAGAATATCACTTTACTGACGCCAAGTCGCCAACGATGACAACGAAAAGAAAATGATAAATAAAAATTTGGCGGTCTGCAGACAATAGTCGATAATCGATGCCCCACTCGGCACACACGGTCTTATCTCCAAACGGGGCTACGTCGTTATCGTCTAACACCTGATTGTGCAACAATATTATATGATAAAATTACGATTTTTGTAGATTGGTGGAGCCGTAATCCGCGGAGGTCATGATTTATTACGTGGTGGTCGGTACTTACTTTTCTATGGTCGATGATGGTAAAGGCAAAGGCTTTAATGTTAAGTCCTTAAACTATAACTGGGCTGTAAGGGACTACTCTGCATTGCTGTCAGGCATGACAAAATAGACGGACATGTCAACAAAAGTCAAAATTTGTATATTAGTAGTGACTAGTGATATGCCATGTTCCATAACAATTTATTCAATTTAATGGTTCACTAAAATGTAGGTAATGCACCAATCGTTGGCCACTAAATCTTGTTTGAGGGACCTTTATCTCACTATTGATATTTGATTCATTAAATGTTTAGTACAATCACCAACTCGGCCATAGGTAATTAATTACCTTTACTTTTTGTCAGAAAGGTATACTAATATCTTTCCAATGAGTATACTTATTTACCAGTTAATATTTCGGTGTCACATTTCAAAGGATTCTCAAAAATACTCGTTTACAATTGTTTTTGTTGCCAGTATTTGTGTTGTAAAAAAAACTTAAATAGTTAAACAATTATTACAATTTACAAACTGAATTATTTATAAAAATAAAATAAGTGCAATATTGAACAATATGTAAATTTTTATTTGAAGACTTAAGCATATAATATTAGATAAAACTATATTAATAGTTACAAATATAATTATATTTGTATCATTATAGGTATTATTTGTAAATATGTATAAATACTTTTATATAATCTATTAAAAAAATACCAAAAAAAAAAAAACAAATACCGTAACATTAAGTTTAGATGGTCATTGTCAGGAAAATGTTTAAATGAAAAAAAAATGATGTATTTTTATTTTACATATTTTATTCAATATTTACATATACCTACACAATTATGAATACAAATTAAATACACAAAAGTACATTGTTAAATTGTTTATAGTTAAATTTTATATATTATAGTAATCCTTTTAAAAAATATGATGAATTGGCTATATTTTCACTACATTATTATTGGGCCAGGCAATAAGAGATGGGCGCCGAACGTTTGGTCACATTGACCCAAAAGCCAACACGTTTGGGTACAAATAGACACAACGTTTGGACACATAAAATAAAAGGTATTTTTTATTTTTACCTGGTAAATCAGAGAACGTTTTGGTACACAATACACATATTATACAAGAAACGTTTGGTACACTTTATAAATACGTGATTTACAATAGTGGTATACTCATTTACTTTATCTCCAATTAATATAAATTACTTATATTATTTTGATTAGGTACTCTATGATTATTATCGTAGTATATATGACTAGGGACTTATACGTAATACATGTACTTGTTATCGACTATAATCTTTATTACGCCTGCATCAATATAATATTATATATAAATATATATTATATTATATTCATTTCTTATATGACATCGGTTCTTTTTTTGTTGGAAAAAATAAATAAATATAGATAAGTAAATAATTAAAAGTAAATATAAAATACAATTTTAATAGCATTTTTGTAACGAATGACCAAATATTTTAATATGATATGACAAAATTAAATATTAATAGTAAAAAATTAAATAATACACATTTTTGGGAGACTATTAAGAGTCGGTGTCTCCTGGGTAACGCTAATAGGCTCTAAAAAATAAAATGTAAAAGTATAAAAGTAAAAAAGGGGGTCAAGTGGATGTCGCTCTGCTGTATAGTAGTTTACAAGTAGATCACTGTATAATGGATGGTATTAAATTTGAATTCAATGATATAATATTATTGTATACGAAAAACGATTCTGAGCGGAGACGGTAATGTCAGTCTAGGATATTTTAAATTATATTGATATTGTTATTTTACGGTAGCAGCTGCTAAGTTGAATTAACATTATTCATATTATTTAATTATTAACCTAAAATTATCAGTGATGGGTGCTAGAAAAATATTATAATGTATACTTTTACTCGTTAAAATTGATTTTAATATGTAATTTCGTCCAAATTTGAATTTAAAATGTCTGTAAAAAATAACTGTGTTTATATATTTTTTAGATTTTTTGTTTACAGTATGTACTATTTATTAGAATCTTTATTTTCAATTTTCAATCCTTAATTATAAAAACTGATCATTTTATAATTATTTAATTACAATGATTGATAATTTTCGAGATTTTGATGAATTTTGTAAAAATTCGAACTTTAAATGCTTATAAAAAAAAGTGTGCCTATGTATTTTTAATATTTTTCAACTGCTATTGTAACAATATATCAGGAGCCTTGTATTAAATTTTCATTATTTTTGGCCCAACAAATAAAAATGTATTGGTATTTATATAAAAGAAAACTAAAAAAATTGAAAATTTAAATGATCCGTAAAAAGCTCAAAAACAGTCAACACATATTCAAAATTAGATGGTGTATAGAAAATGCTAATGTACACATTCAATGAAATTTTCATGCATCAACAGTTATTCGTTTTTGAATTGCAACAAAATCTTGTAAAAATTTGAAATTAAAATGCTCATAAAAATTTGTTTTGACTTGCTTATAAACATTTTTTTATTGATAAAATTAGACAAACTAATGAGGAATCTTGTATTACATTTTCAAACCTTAGATATAAAAAGAAACATTTTTATGAATTTCTAACTCAAAATAAATTGCACATTTTCGTCATTTTTACGTATTTTGTCAAAATTTGAACTTTGATTACCTATACAAAATAATTGTGACTACGGATTTTTAATATTTGTCATCTGCCTTTGAAACTATATATTAGAAGCCTACTATTAAATTTTCAAAATTTTTTACCCAACAAATAAAATTTTATTGACATTTATAGAAAAAAAAACTAAAAAAAGGGCGGGTAAGTGTATGTCGCTCTGCTGTACAGTAGGTTACAAGTGAGTCACTGTAATGGATTGTGTTAGATTTTTATCCAATGATATAATATCATTGAATAAGAAAAACGATTCTGAGCGAAGACGGTCAGTCAGTCTATAATATCTTACTAAGTCTAAATGTATTTGATGATATTATTGTGAATAAAGTAATTCATTTTAGTATTATAGGCATTAGTATTTACTATAGTTGGTTAAATTCATTTTTCTCAAAAAAATTATATTTTAAAATGCCATTGCGTGTATATAAAATATAACAATATATTCTAAAAGTTTCATATACCAACAAATAATATTTTTAAATTATATCAAAATAACTAAAATCATTATTCTTGGTTTAAATATGAAATTTTGTCTAAATTTGAAATTAAAATGTCTGTAAAAAATAAATGTGTTGATATATTTTTTAGATTTTTTGGTTACAGTATGATTTATTTATGAGAATTTTTGTTTTAAATTTTCAACACTTAGTTATAAAAACTGAACATTTTATAATTTTTTAATTACAATGATTTATAATTTTCGAGATTTTGACAAATTTTGTCAAAATTCGAACTTTAAATGCTTATAAAAAAAAATCGTGCCTATGTATTTTTAAAATTTTTCAACTGATGTTGTAACAATATATAAGAAAGCTTGTATTAAATTTTCAGACTTTTTGGCCCACCAAATAAAATTTTATTGACAATTATAAAAAAAAAAACTAAAAAAATTGAAAACTAAAAATGTCTGTAAACAGCTCAAAACAAATCAAAATATTTTCAAAATTGAATGGTGTATAGAAAATGAGAATATAAACATTTAGTGAAATTTTCATGCATCTACAATTATTCGTTTTTGAATTACAACCAAATAAGAAAAACGCTACATGAGAAATCGAGTGAATATCCTATGTTGTAAAATTATGAACTTAAAACACTCATAAAAAATTATTTTTAATTGCTTTTAGATATTTTATTTTTGATAAAAGTAGAAAAACTTACGTTAAATCTTGTGTCAAAATTTAAAACCTTAGATTTAAAAAAAAAAATTTTTTATGAATTTTTAACTCTAAATAATTTTCAAATTTTCGTCATTGTTACGTATTTTGTCAAAATTTCAACTTAAAATGTCTGTAAAAAATAACTGTGTTTAAATATTTTTTAGATTTTTTGAATACAGTATGTACTATTTATTAGAATCTTTATTTTAAATTTTCAATCCTTAGTTAAGAAAACTGAACATTTTATAATTGTTTAATTACAATGATTGATAATTTTCGAAATTTTGATAAATTTTGTCAAAATTCAAACTTTAAATGATTATAAAAAAAATGTGTGCCTATGTATTTTTAATATTTTTCAATTGCTATTGTAATAATATATCAGGAACCTTGTATTAAATTTTCATTATTTTTGGCCCAACAAATAAAATTTTATTGATATTAATAGAAAAAAAAACTAAAAATTTGAAAACTAAAAATGTCTGTAAACAGCTCAAAACAAATCAAAATATTTTCAAAATTGAATGGTGTATAGAAATAGCTTATATAAACATTCATTGATATTTTCATGCATCTACAGTTATTTGTTTTGAATTGCAACAAAATAAGAAAATCGCTACATGAGAAATCGAGTGAATATCGAATCTTGTACAAATTTGAACTTAAAATGCTCATAAAAATTTATTATGACTTGCTTATAAACTTTTTTTTATTGATAAAATTAGGCAAACTTATGAGGAATCTCGTATTACATTTTAAAATCTTAGATTTATAAAGAAAAATTTTTATGAATTTCTAACTCAAAATAAATTGCAAATTTTCGTAATTTTTACGTATTTCGAAAATATTTTTTATAGAAAACAGATTATATTTTTTTGGTGTATTTCTAATTTTCGACGAGTAGATTATGAGTTATAATTTATAACTAATAAACTACTTATCTAAAATTTGGTGTTTATAGACCAAAATACTGCGAATCATATTCTGCTTCAAAATATTCAATTTAACATAGACGTTCATTCAAAATTGATAAGATTAAAAACTGATAATGATAAAGCAAATAGTAAAAAGGGCGGGTAAGTGTATGTCGCTCTGCTGTACAGTAGGTTACAAGTGAGTCACTGTAATGGATTGTGTTAGATTTTTATCCAATGATATAATATCATTGAATAAGAAAAACGATTCTAAGCGAACGGTCAGTCAGTCTATAATATCTTACTAAGTCTAAATGTATTTGATGATATTGTGAATAAAGTAATTCATTTTAGTATTATAGGCATTAGTATTTATCATTTTTTTCAAAAAAATTATATTTTAAAATGCCATTGCGTGTATATAAAATATAACAATATATTCTAAAAGTTTCATATACCAACAAATAATATTTTTAAATTATATCAAAATAACTAAAATCATTATTCTTGGTTTAAATATGAAATGTTGTCTAAATTTGAAATTAAAATGTCTGTAAAAAATAAATATGTTGATATATTTTTTAGATTTTTTGGTTACGGTATGATTTATTTATGAAATTTTTGTTTTAAATTTTCAACACTTAGTTATAAAAACTGAACATTTTATAATTTTTTAATTACAATGATTTATAATTTCGAGATTTTGACAAATTTTGTCAAAATTCGAACTTTAAATGCTTATAAAAAAAAATCGTGCCTATGTATTTTTAAAATTTTTCAACTGATGTAACAATATATAAGAAAGCTTGTATTAAATTTTCAGACTTTTTGGCCCACCAAATAAAATTTTATTGACAATTATAAAACAAAAAACTAAAAAAATTGAAAACTAAAAATGTCTGTAAACAGCTCAAAACAAA